>CATIWQ010018842.1:0-89736 GCA_949673415.1 Euphorbia schlechtendalii | reverse complement strand
TCATATCTATATTTACTCATTCTTCATTCTAACCCTCCTATCCAAAATATCAAATCTATTTTATTTTCTTTATTCTGTCTTCCTTATTGATCTTTAGACTTGGTTCCTTCCCTGTGGATTCGATATCTTTTAAAACTACATCGTAACTGTATACTTGCAATTATCATCATTTTTCTATTTGATAAGAGGTACTGAAAACACCTATACTTTAGGTGAACAAGTTTTTGGGGCCATTAATATATAGCCAAATCTTGCGAACAAATTATTAAACTTATAAGTAGAAAAGTGGCGAACATTAAGTTACGCCTTAGAGTAGGAAATGCTGAGGCTGTGCTGATTACTATGTAGTTTAGAAATATCTTCACTCAGCGTGTTGAGTTAGCTTTTATTTAATTAAAAGCTGTTTCCCTTGACATTGAGAAATTAAAAGCACACGTGCTACTAACAAATTCTATGAGAGATAGAATATTCTTTAATTGTTCTTCAGGTTAAATAGCATTGAAATTAAGGAAAATTTCCAATGGTCCTCACAAGACAAATGGGCTCAGTACGGAATGTCAGGATTCCCTCACTAAAGTCCAAGATAAAAGGAATATCTGACATGCACCATTTTCTAGTGGCTCCGCATGACTCTACCAACATTAGCAATTCAATCAATCTGAAGATTCCACATTGCATTCTCGCGCAGCACTCTCAATTGAATTGCTTGAAGAAAAAATGAGATTTTGTCAACGAAATTTTATCGTACATCAACGTTCCAATTTCTATCTTTAAACATCCTGGAATCTGTCTCCAATGGGAAGATTCGAAAGATATGAAGAGAAGAGAAATTGAAGATCAATGACCTTGAAAAGTTTGTAATGGCTACTTTCGAAATTACTCCCTGCTTCAAGAAATTCTAAATTCAAGCAACCAGTAAACACCAACTCCTTATTTGTTTATGATAGAGAGATTTACTTAGATTTAACATTGTAAGGATTCAACGTCTCTATAAGTTGAATTCAGTTCGAAATCTTTTAATTTAAATCTGAGTGTCAGTTTGGGAAGGGTACCCAAACTGAGTTGAGTGGTAGTTAGAGAGGAAGGTACTTTCTATAAAAGTGTGTCTACCAGCTGTAAAGGCTGCTCCGCATAAGTAAAGAATGAACACTAGTGGATTAAAGCTCGGAAAAGGTATCCGGGGATTGGAGGTAGGCTTGGGGCCGAACCAAGATAAAATTCAGGTGTTTAAGTTCTAAACTTGCACTTTTAGCTTTTACTTTGTTCAGCTCATTCATCATCTCTCCTTTATTATTCTTTTTGCTTGAAAAACCAATCCGTGCTAAGTAGAGTGCTTAGAAAGAGATTGAAGATAAATTGTGCCAGCGAAGTTGGGCAGTTTACATATTTTTTATATCACAACTCAGCACGCATATAAAAATTTAACTTGAAGAAACAAAATTTTTGATTTATTAAAAAGTAACCAAGATTCACATTCACCCCCCCCCCTCTGCTGTTCTTTTCAGCCGTCTAAGGATTAACAAGTGGTATAAGAGCAATTGCTCAACTTTTAGACTAATAGTTTTTGAGTCAAGATCCATATATGGCTTATAACAACTACGGTTCTGGTTCCAGTCAGGCAGTTCTTCTTAAAGAGGGAATGTCTATTACGAGACCACCTTTGTTTAATGAAAAATCAGATGAAAATTTCATCCAGTCTCAAAACATACAGGCTTGGCTCACTATCGAGCTTCCCACAGTTATGAGGAACGGAGTGCATGTTCCTGTAGATCTAGAGGACTACGATGACGCTGATCTGATGCTTCTCAAAGAGAATGCCGCAGCAATTAACTACTTACATTGTGTACTAGATTAGATCTTAATGAGTTCAACAGAATCTAAAGATGCAAGATAGCACAGGAAATTTGGAAGAAGCTAGAAATTACCTATGAGGGGACATACAAGGTTAACAAGTCAAAGAATAATCTCATGCTGAGGGAGTATGAGATGTTCTCCAAGGGCGCCAGTGAGGGTATTCAAAGTATGAATACCAGGTTTATTAACATCGTTAATGAACTGAAGAGATTAGGGAAGGAGTTCACTAAAGAGGAGCTCGTAAAGAAGATTCTACACACTCTTACTCTAGAGTGGGACTCCAAGAAAAGTGCCATCGAGGAAGCTCATGACCTGAAGACCTAAAGCTATGATGAGTTGATAAGCACCTTGGTGACTCATCAGATGTCTCTAAGGAAGTAATCTGATAACTCCAAGAGGAGTCGAGGTAGGGAGAGAGAGGGCAAATCCATTGTCTTAAAAGCTAATTCATCTGATGAGTCCACCAGCTACGACTCTGATGAGCAAATGGCCCTTCTGACCAGGAGTTTCAAACGCTTCATTAAGAAAGGCGGGAAGTTCAACAAGAAGAAGTTTCCCACTAAAACCAAGTCAACTCAGCATCGGTGTGGAGCTGATGAAGGACCCAAGAAAGGGCATAACAAAGATATCAAATTCTTTGGCTATGTAGAGGAAGGCCATATCCAGTCCAGCTATCCTAAGGTGAAGAAGGATAGATTCAAGAGGAGGTTCTCCAAGAAGAATGAGGCACTTGCTACCACCTGGAGTGATTCAAAAGAATCCTCCTCATCTGATGAGAAAGTAACTAATTTGGCCAACCTCTGTTTGATAGCCATTGAAGATCAATGGGGCGAAGGCTCAGCGACTACCTCCGATAGAGATTAATTCGTTGCTAACTCCGAAGCTGAGCGTAATAAGGGAAAAGCTCCTGAAGTTGAGGTACATCTTGAAATTCCCTTATCTATG
This sequence comes from Euphorbia schlechtendalii, assembly GCA_949673415.1. Lineage (NCBI taxonomy): Eukaryota > Viridiplantae > Streptophyta > Magnoliopsida > Malpighiales > Euphorbiaceae > Euphorbia > Euphorbia schlechtendalii. The sequence goes on along the minus strand of CATIWQ010018842.1, from coordinate 86,937 downwards.
GAAGAGTTCACCTAGGCTTTCTTTGATGTTATGAAATTGACTAACAAGTTGATGAAAAACATCAAGGAGCTAGTGAGGAGAAGTGATGATTTGGAGGACACTAGTGCTTCCATATCGCTTGGTATCCACTTTCTTCCAGAAAAAGCTGAGTATCAAGAATGTTTAATCAACAAGCTCACTAAGCAATTAGATGAGTTTATAGTTGAGATAATAGCTTTAAAGAAGAAAGTGTTTCCTCCTCCAACCAACAATCAACCTCTGAGTAACCAAACTCGCAATTCTAAGAGGAAGAATTCCTCTAAAAAGAAGAAAGCGAGCCAGCCCAAAGTAAAAATGGTGTGTGGTTTTTGTGGAAAAGCTAGACATGCCACATTTATGTATATGCATAAAAAGGGTTCTTATGACGAGTATAACTAGTCAAACTTAAGCACTACTAACAAAGGAGGACCCAGCTCAAAATCATGGGTACCTAAGAAAATGTAACTGTTTTGCAGGTGAGCCTTAGATTTGCTGATGACTCTCGAATGTGGTATCTAGATAGCGGATGCTCAAGGTATATGATGGGAGATGAAAGCCAGTTCATCTCATTGGAGGGCAAAAGAAGTGGAATTGTCAATTTTCGAGATAACCAGAAAGGCAAGATTGTAGGTTGTGGTATTGTCGGTGTCTCTCCTACAATAAAAGAGGTTCTCTTGTCAAGGGTCTAAATTTCAACTTGCTTAGTGTAGCCCAGCTCTATGACAAAGGTAAAAAGGTTATATTCGACTCAGTAGGATGCTTAGTAATTGACTGTAAGACTGATTTTCTACTATTCTCTTTGCTCCTCAAATAAATAATGTTTATATGATTGATTTATCCCCATGCTCCACTAATGTGTGTATTACATCTAAGGAGGATAATTCGAGGCTATGGCATAGAAGGTTGGGTCATATAAATATGAACATTTTATCCAAAATGGCTAAAAAGCAATTAATTATAGGATTACCCAGCATCAGCTTTGAAAGGGATAAACTTTGCTCATCTTGCCAACTAGGTAAGCAAGTTAAGAAATCTTTTAAGTTAATTAATCACGTAATAACTAAGCAACCATTGGAGCTCCTCCACCTAGATCTTTTCGGCCTAGTGCAACCAATGAGCATGGGTGGTAAAAGATTTTCATTGGTGGTTATGGATGACTTCACGATATTCACTTGGGTAGTCTTGCTGAGTAGCAAAGACGAAACATATGGATCTTTTATCAAGCTCGATAACTGGATAATTAACAAAATAGCATATAAAATCAGTAGAATCTGAAGTGATCATGGACATGAAATCAGGAATTTCTATTTCAAAGAATTCTGTTCATCGCATGGTATTGACCACAACTTCTCTTCTCCCTATATGCCTCAACAAAATGGGGTTGTAAAAAGGAAGAATAGAAAGGAGTGATAACAATCTACCAAATTACTTTTGGGGAAAAGGTGTTAACGCAGCTTGTTATATCTTGAATCGGGTTTTAATTTACCCAATTCTTGAGAAGACACCCTATGAACTTTGGCAAGGGTGCAAGCCTAAGATTGGTCAACTCAAATCATTTGGCTGTAGGTGCTTTATCCTTAACACCAAGGAGTAATTAAATAAGTTTGATCCTATATCTGATGAAGGTATCTTTCTAGGATACTCAACTAACAGCAAGGCATATAAAATATATGTCAAAAGAACTGACCTTTTAGACTAGTCTATGCATGTGGATTTCGATGAAACTAACAATGTGGATAGACATCCATCTGATGAAGATGAAGGAGTACCCCGGCAAGAAAACCCACTCAGTATGCCACTCTCTGTGTTACCCAAGCCAACATAAGAACCTGAAGCTGAGGAAGCCAAAGATGATGAGGTTCTTTCTATCAACTTCAATGATGGTGAAGATCAACCTCCACCTCAGCACCCCATTATCTATCCTCTAGCAGTTGATCCAAGTCTTCCAAGAGAGATTAGAGTTCATCACAACCAATCGCTAGACATCATAGTTGATGATGTTCATATCCAGTGATGATGAGAGGTCACCTCAGCTAGATGATCCAGCCTTCATTTCATTAATCGAACCTAAGAAGTTTGAAGATGCAGAAGGAGATGATTATTGGATAATTGCAATGCAAGAGGAGCTGGATCAATTCAAGCGCAATGATGTTTGGGATCTAGTTCCGAAGTCAAAAGGGAAATTATTTATTGGAACCAAATGGGTTTCTAAGAACAAGTTTGATGAAAATGGCTCTGTTGTCAAGAACAAAGCTAGGCTCTTTGAGCAAGGCTACAATCAGCAAGAAGGAATCGATTATGATGAGACATATGTTCCTGTAGCCAGGCTAGAAGCAACTTGAATCCTATGTGCTTTTGCATCTCATATGAACTTCAAGTTGTTTCAAAGGGATGTTAAGAGCATATTCCTTAATGGATTCATTCAAGAAGAAGTCTATGTTCACCAGCCTCTAGACTTTGAAGATCTAAAGAACCCTGAGTATGTCTTCAAATTGAAGAAAGCTCTCTATGGATTGAAGAAAGCTCCTCGAGCTTGGTATGAGAGGTTAACTAATTTCTTGATTAACAAAGGCTATGAAAGAGGAAAAGCAGGTACAACTCTGTTTATTAGGTGAGAAGAAAGGAAGATGTGTTGCTAGTCTAAATATATGTTGATGATATCATATTTGGAGCAACTGATGAGAAGTTGTGCAAGGAGTTCAGCAAGCAAATGAAGAGCTAGTTCGAAATGTCTATGATGGGAGAGTTCAATTTCTTTCTTGGTCTTCAAATCAAGCAAACTAAAGATGGAATTTTCATCAGTCAGGCCAAGTATGCTAGAGAAGTCCTAAAGAAATTTGATATGGAACATTCGAAGCTAATGTCCACTCCCATGGCCACTGATACTATCCTGAGTAAAGATAAAGCTAGAAAACATGTGGAAAGCAAATTCTACCAAGGGATGATTGGTTCTCTTCTTTATCTCACAACTAGCAGGCTAGACATATAGTATGTTGTGTGCTATTATGCTCGTTATCAAGCTGATCCTAGAGCATCTCACTTAGCTATTGTTAAGAGAATTCTCAGGTACTTGCAAGGCTTAATTGAAGTAGGTAGTATCCTAGCAGCTCAGATTTCACTCCTAGGGGGATTCACAGATGCTTATTGTGGTATAGACAAGCTTGATAGGAAAAGTATAATAGGGGGATGTCATTTCCTTGGAGAGTGCCTTATCTCATGGTATAGTAAGAAGCAAACTTCTATTGTGCTGAGTATAGCTGAAGCTAAGTACATGGTAGTAGGAAGTTGTGTAGCACAACTCTATGGATTAAGTAGCAACTGGAAGATTATGGTATAAAGTTAAGTTATCTCAAAAGTTATGTGTGATAAGAAGAGTGTAATTGACCTATCCAACAATCCAGTTCAACATGGTAGGATGAAGCATGTAAACATTAGACATCATTCATTAGGGATCATGTGCTACGAAGAGATGTCAAGATGGAGTATGTTCCTTCTGAGGAACAGCATGCTAACATTTTCACCAAACCATTGCCAAAGGAGCAATTATATGTTCTAAGGCAATTAATTGGTATGGCTAATCCACGTTGAAGAAGAAGAAGGAAGCTGAAATTCTCAAAATTTTGGCTAAGTGTTGGAGATCAAGCCTTGAGAAGACACATCCACCATCAGTATTTTAATATAACAGCACGAGGAATAGTTTCGCAGTTAATTTTAAAAACTCTACGTTTCCAAAAAGATGTGGTTTTGAGTAGGAACCATTTTTCTCTAAACTCACCATTTTTTACTAAGGCAGTTGATTTTATGCAAATCTCAACGTTCATTTCCACCTTGAGCTGTGGTAGCGCCACGTGCCCCTCACAGATCTTGAGGTCTATAAAAAGTTAACATTTGAAGAAAGAAGGACTACTTGCTTTCTGAAATCTAGAGCATTCGAACCTTAAATCCCTAATTCTTCTCTTCTTTCAATCCTCTCAAATGGTGATTACCCGTGCAACTTTCAGACTCTAGAGAACTACAACTATGAAGATTGTAGTCAATGTTGAGGGGAAGATAAAAAAAGCTCACTCTACAAGAGGGAACCTTCTTCACTAGAGTAGATTGGGCTAATAACTTAGATTTGGTCTAGTGTATGAAGTGGACAATGAAGGACTGCTATTGAATAAGATAATGTGTGAGCGGATGACATGGAGTGGTGGGTAGAGAGCGCGCAATTTCATAGGTGCGGTCCACTGGGGTGTTTGAAAAAAAATGCACCGGGTCGGGGACCCGGGAAAAAGGTTGAAAGAGAAAAGCGAAAATGTTTTAGATCGGTTTGAACCCGAATCCACCGTCTCTTAGTGTGGAGTCACCACCTGGATTAGCTCTTTCCAGGAATTAGAGTCTTGTGAGGCTTAATGTCCGGGGGATGGCCCACCAAGACACAGAGATTCGGGTTCGGGATAAGTTGCTTATTTCTTAAGTGATCACATTATATTACATCTACAGAAAACCGTATTCTTTTAATTGTGCATATTCGCACTTAGGTCATTTTTAGGGTTTACATGCATGATTCACGTATAGAAAAAGTAGTAAATCCATCCACAATGTGAAATAATAAATCATCCACAAAGTAGTAAATAAATGCAGAAAATAAAAATTACAAGGCTTCCAAAAATCGGGGGATGCAACAGCCCGCTAACCTATTAATTACATTTTCAGTAAAATGAAAATGCGATACTCGAAGGAAAAATAAAATCCTAAACATACATCTAACCTACATCCATAAAGGTTAGCACATGGATATCACGTATGCTCGATTTGATTTTAGCGAGGCCCGTGTGGCCTAATTAAAACATCGACGATTTTAAAGTTGTTATTTTAAATAAAAATAGTTCATTTTTATTTACACGTATGTTGGTCAATTTTATTAGTGAAAATGACCACATGGTAAAAGGTGAGGTCTGTTATCTGGGAATATATTTTATTCCCTTCGTGGGGGTATTCTAATACAAAAATTAAAAAGAAATAAAAGAAGAAGAGAAGAGAATTACAACATTTACAATAATAAAAAATGGAATAATTCCTAGGTCCACTTGTAAAAGAAATTAAGAAAGAAATCAAAGAGCATGAAATAAGCAGCTCTAGGAACTCAGAGGCTTACCCTTGCGGTATGAATCCACTTCGACGTATCCATTCGATCCCCTAGAGTGTTCCTCGTTCGTTGTGGTTAAAGTGAAATTGTTGATGTAAAAGTCCAAAAAATCTTCGTTTAATTCTTTGAATTTTAATGTAATTTAATTGGAAAATACGTGATTATTTATCCAAAAGATAATCAGAATCGGGTTCTAAATTTATTTTAGACCCGAGAATATTTGAGGATTTGAGGAGAAATAGATGAAGAAATTTGAAAAAAAGAAGAAGAGATTTGAGATCCAAAAGTGTTTTGCATCCGAGAAAAAATTAGAAGAAAGTAAGAAATATTGTTTGTATTTTTTTTATCTGAAAGAGAGGATTTTCTCTGAATTTTTTTAGCCCCCTTCAATCCAAAAAGGTCCGAACTATTTATAGGAAAAAACCCCCGAAAATCCAAAAAGGAAGGAAAGTCTGGCGAGGAAGCCTTGCTAGGAGGCCTGGTGAACTCGCCAGAAAGTCTGGCGAGTTTGCCAGACTACCTAGCGAGGCTCGCCAAGGTCTGGTGAGGTTCGCCAGACCACTAGCGAGCCTTGCCAAGGTCTGGCAAGGTTCTCCTGACCACTGGCGAGTCTCGCCAGGATCCGAGGTTTGCTAGACCCCTGGAGAGCCTCGCCAGGGCATGCGAGGTTCGCCAGGCCCCTAGTGAGGTTGGCAAGCCCTCTGGCGAGCTATACCTCGCCAAGTATAGGTGAGGCAAGCTCCGGATCCGGTTGCGTTTTCGAATTTTTTTATGTATTTTTATATTTTTTAGTTAATTTCTGAATTAAAGTTCTTTTAAATTCAGAGACGGGGAAGACTCCCATTTGAAGATCATCGGATGGTAGAAAATCGTGTGATTCGAGGATAAATATCCCGAAAAGCCATCATCATTGAACGTGTGAGCTGGTACAAAATCCCATGCTCACACAATGCATAAGATCATCAAGTAGTAGCACCTGAGTTCATTTTTTAAAATGGAGGGTCCTACTATCACATGACTCATCAGGGTGTTCTACTCAAACCTCTATACTATCCAAGGGTTTGATGAAGTGTTGATGATGGATTTTGGGAAAAATCCACCCTCATTTGTGCAAGGCTGATTGGGAGCATCCTCAATATGCCCAAGAAGGGCACTTAGCTTAGAAGAACTAGTGATGAAGATGTTGTTGTCATCCCTAAAGATTGGGAGCTCCCTGCGAATTAAGTTTTAGGGGAGATAGCAGCTAGCGGCATGAGGTGGACCACGAGGATGTGCCCCAAGCTGGTGGTGAAGTTGTTGCTACCGAAAATGGGTTGTGTGACTAGCAACACCTATTTTAAAACGTGTGTGGTCTACCATATGGTAGAGGGTAAAAGCTAAACTGGCCAGTGGTTATTCTTCACCATTTGACGAAGTTGACTACCGTCTATCACTATGGTTACCTCATTACCGAACTAATGAGGGTAGCAAAAGTGGATATAGCTTAGTTTTTTGGGGAGTTCGGTGATACAGTTCTGCCCATGAAGAAGCATTTTGAGATGGCACACTTCATCAAACTGGTTCACAATCAGGTGCATACTAGGTACAACAAAGCACAACAGAAGCTAAAGCTGAAGTGTGTACCGATAGTAGTGCTTATGGACATCCTGAAGGAGGATGAAGATGGATTCATGGTGGACTTCAATGATAGCAATGAATTTGACAAGGCTCCAATATTCAGCATCCATGAGAAAGTCACCACCGCCTCCTCTTCCAAGCAGAAGGATGCTTCCTCCAAAGCCAAGGGGAAAACCCCTGCGAAATCCAAAACCGATGAGGCCCCTGCTCAGATTCAACGACAAAGAAGGTAAATGAAGGCCAAAACCCGCACCCAAAGAGAAGCGGAGGCTAAGATCCAAGCTACGCAACAGGTAAAGGAAAAAGAAGAATTGGCTTCAGCCAATGAGTCCCTACAGTAAAGTGTAAAATGGAGTTTTCTGAGAAATCAGAGGAGCAAGGCGAAGCCAAGAAGTCAAGAGAAGAGGACACTCTGAGTCCTAATGCTGCAACTAATGTTCAAGAAGCATTTACCCAACTCAATAGCATCCAGCGCAAGCGTTCTGCCACCAGTAGGCTCATGCAACGCAATGTTCAGGTGGTGAGTAGTGAGGAGGATGTTGGAGACACCCTCTCCCTAATTCCTGAGGAGTCTGATCCTTAGGAACCCAACATCCCCACACCCCCTTTCACTCATGTTGAGGAATCCTCAACTTAGCATGAGCAACCTCAAGCTGACCCATCCCTGGGTCAAACAGCTAACCCAGAGGTTCATAAAATTCCTACCCCCTCTTCTCTTGTAAATCCCGAAATCCCATCTTCTCCTGTAAATCCTTCAAATCCCTCAGTTTCTAGTCCTGTAGATTCTGAAAAAATAACTATAAATTCTCCTATCCAAATCCCTTCTTCACCTGTTAATAAATAACACTCATCCATCCATATTTCTTCACCCATAAAAAGTTATGACTCATTTTCTCCGAGTCATTCCCTAGTAAATAATCCCTCTACTCATTCTTCTCCTATGAATTCTCAACCTCAAACCCTTCCTTGTAAATCCATTGTACCTTCTATTCCACTCAACCAAAACATCCCCCATACTTCTTCAATTGTAAATACCTATAAACCATCTTCTTCAAACCCATCATCTACCCCCTTAACCCCTCTGGTTAGGGAAGTTCCCAATGCTGAGAACTATGCTCAACAGGGAAAAGCAAGTGGTCAGACTGCTGAGGTAAATTTTACAGATCATGAAGCAACTGAACCGAGAAGAGTGCCAATCCGCGAGGATTTGGCATATGCATCTTTCTTACCAGAAATCAGAGAGTTAGCTAGGAAGAAATTCCCTGCGCTCAAGACGATTTTTGAGTTAGATGGAGCAGTAAGCAAAGTGCTACTTGCTCATGAATTGACAGAATTGTCCTCCTAACCTAAGGCAAAATTGCCTAAGTTCGAATAGGATACAAGTATTCCCAGTGAATCTTTATACTTTGAAGAGTTTGAGAGGATCTAGGGTAGCTTGTTTGCTATTCGAAGTCATTTGTCAAGAGAGAGGGCTAAAAGTTTGGTGGATAAGATGGCCTTAATTTTCACAAGGTTGAAGGATTCTATAGCCCAGCTTGGGGTAGCAATCACGTCTATCCCCATGTCTAGTGTAATGGCTAATGTTATTGTAGGAAAGATAAAGGATAGGGTGGATGCTGCTACTCAGCAGCTGTTCGCAAGGTTTCGACTCTAATAATTACTAGGATTTTTTAATTTAATAATGAAGCTAAAAACTTTGACTCCCACTTTCCTACCAATAAGATATAAGTTCAAAATACAAACAGGTGTTGTCAGTGCAGCTTATCTAAATAGAAAAATGGTGACCACTGCAAGTATATAGTTACGATGTAGTTTTAAAAGATATCGATCCCACAGGGAAGGACTAGCTCTAAAGATCAACCAGAAAAATGGAATAAAGAAAATAAAATATTTTTGGATTTTATTTGGGAGGATTAGAATGAAGAATGTACAGATATATGTATGGAAGACTAGAGATTCTAAATATATAGATTTTTCCTATCAAATAAGTATAGCAAAGAAAACATGCAAGTTTAACAAAGTTATTATGTTCACTAGATTAATTTAACATAATCGGTTCTAGACACTCAAATGTTCAATGATTCACCGCAGAGCAACACATGAAATGACTTTTCTAAATCTAGTGCAAATGAATTAAGACGATTATATAAACCTGGACAACAATATTACTATGCTTAGTATGGGTCGCTCTCACATAGCCACATTTAGCAAGTTACCATTCCAACAATGTTGGCTCACTAAACAGCGTTAAAATCACAGATCCAGTGATTATACACAATCTCGTTAACCCTGAAACTACTCTTAAAGTCAACTCAAAGGCATATAACTTGATTATTATAAAAGACTCAACACGAAATACGCATTATGACACATAGACATATCATAAACTTTGAAATATAAAGTATAAGTAGAAAGTAAAGTAAAGTTGTAAAGTATGCAAGTGAAAACTAAAGTTGATCAAACCGTATCCACTCTTTAATGAGAGTTGTCAATTCCCGCAATTCCTGCATCTCCTTTGAATTCGGTCTCGGCTTGTACAGAACCCCCACTAGGATGCTATTCTTTGTGAATATCGAACAAACAAATGTTGAAGAATGAAAACTTTTATTCATAAATTATTTGAAAGTACACTTACACAACAATCGCTTGAATATGTAGAGAAATCTAGTGATCGAAACAAGGATTCGAATCACTTAAACATTTTCTCGCTAACACTTATAAACGTAGTGAAAACTAAATAATTTCACTCTCTATCTACGCACACACTATATCTCTCACTTTTTCTAATTCCAATGCCAAGAAATTTGTGAGGTTTGGAGCCCTATTTATAGAGTTCGAAGGGTTGCGTCTATCCAAATGAAGAGTTTTGTCCATTGGCGAAAGATTGCATCACTTCATTGTGATTGGTTGAGAAGCTTTAATCTTATCCATAATGAATAGGCATCTATTCATGATTGGTTGACTTCTAATAAGTGTCTTTTTGTTGGTAGTTGATGGCGGTTGATGGCGGTTGATCATTCTTATCTAGTGGTTGGTAGTTAAAAAGATTTAACAAAAAAAAACCATCCAAGTCACGATCGCGATATACAAGTCGAGACCGTGAATCTTTTTTTGACAATTTTCTGCTTCTGAAGTGTATCAAGTCGTGACCGTGAATTGTTGTCACGACTGTGAATTGTGTTTTTCTTCAGAATTCTTCATGTAACTTCACTGATATTCAACAGCTTCGATCCTAAGCCAAATCTTTAAGTTCCACGCATCTTTTCGCACCTTTTTCACTCTTTTTACATAGAATTCCACTTAGATCATTTTACTCCCAAGATTTACTTAGTATCTGCATTTGCACCAAAAACAACTACATACCACGTGAAATCTTTTATATGAAGTATAAAAATGACTTAAACTATAGTGTTTAGTGTGTAAAATTATATTGATAATAACTGTAACTATACACTTATCAAAGACCCATTTTCATTTTACTGGTTTCTTTCCCGGTAGAAGTCTACACCTCCTCCATGTGCCATATTTCTTTAATGCCTCCATTTTTACATCCATAGCCATTCTCCATTCCTTCTTTTATTTCACCTCATGAGCAGTTATTGGGATTTCTTGGTTATAGAGTGTCACAGTAAACGCTTTTACTTCTTCTAACACACTCCTCCTGACTAGATTTCCCATGGGATATTTACTAGCACGTGGATTATGCTCTGGTGTGTATCTCATTGGTGGAATTCCATGATTACTCCTTCGGGGTAAAACATCTCTTCTCGATGCCTCAAGATTAGTGTTAACATTATTTAAGTCGAAACTGGAGATAAGGCTTAGAGGATCATTTACATCTTGTTGGATATCATCTAAAGGTTGATCATTGATGGGCACGAGCTAGTTATTCTATCCTTCATTGATGGATAACTCTCAAGGTGGTGAGATTGGGTATACGGGTGAGTTGTTTAAGGCTATTTCGGTGGTGGATTCTATTGTATCTAGCCAACTGAGTGAGCTAGAAGTATTTTCACCTTGGCCACGAGGTTGGTTAAGATAGTAAAAATTAGTTTTAAGGAATGTGTAATCCATGGTGACTTACATTCGATGATGAGTGGGGTTTTAGAAATGATACCCTTTTTGATGAGGTGCATACCCAACAAATACACATTTAGTAGAACATGGATCTAGTTTAGATCATTCGCCTTTTGGGATGTAGACAAAGATAGAACAACCAAATATTCGTGGTGGGAGTGTGAGGTGGGGTGGTATTTGTGTTTGAATTTCCAACATTTGGAGTGGGGTTTTATGATCAAGGATTTTTATAGGTAATCAATTTTGAAGGTATACGAAATTGGCAATGGCTTCTGGCCAGAAGGATTTCGGGACATTGGATTCAATGATTATAGCTTGGGTCATTTCGAGGAGGATTTTGTTTTTTTGTTCAGCTACCCCATTTTGTTGAGGTGTTTTTGGGCAGGTTGTTTGGTGTATAAGGGCATTTTTTTGGAAAAACATTTTCATGGTATGGTTCACATACTCCCCTCCATTGTCGGATCGAAGTATTTGGATTTTCTTCTTAAATTATGTGTCAATCATGTGAAAGAACTAGACAAATTTATCATATACTTGAGATTTGTGTTTCAGAAAGTATACACATGTCATCCTAGAGTAATCATCAATAAATAGAATAAAGTACCAAAACCCATTAGATGTGGGTGCTGGGCCCCAAACATCTGAATGTATTAAGGAAAACATGTCTTTTACTCTAGTGTTATTCAAAGGAAAGGTACTGCGATGACTTTTCACCAAAACACAAGTTTCACACTTTAAAGTTCGTATTATTATTTGAAAATAAAGAGGGAAATAATAAACCGAGGTAGCCGAGAGGTGGATGACCTAGACGTTTATGCCATAGCCATAGTTGGGTATGAGGTGTTTCTTTGGAGAGTAGGGCAGTTCCTTGATGAGTTACTTCATCAACATAGTACATACATTTGGACTCAATACCACGCCCAATTATCTCCTTCAATGAATGTCATGCAAAAGGAAAAAATGAGGATATATTAGGACTACGAAGTTGAGTTCTCGAGTAATATGACTTAAGGATAAAAGTTTGCAAGATAAAGAGGGAACATAGAGGCAATAGTTAAGGGTGATTTTTGGGGAGATAGTTATGGACCCTTCCCCCTTAACTTTGGTGAGACCCCCAATTGCAGTTTTGATGTGGGTTCAAGAAGAAAACGTAGGTTTAACAAATTCATATAGATCATAGGTCATTGTATCCGTGGCCCCGTAATCTAGTATTCACTGGGTTATTGAATATGAGTGAATTTGGTGGGCCTTTTGTTGGGTTTTGGTATATGGGCTTGGTTGGGTTTGTTTATGGGCATGAGTTTGTATTTGAGTTTGTGGGCTTTGTTTAGTATTGGATAGGTTTTTGGATAAAAAACTGGATGGGCTTTAGTTAGTAAGGGTTAGGCTTTCGGTTGGGTTTATTTGTGGGTTATTAGGGATTTTAATTCTTATGCTTTGAGGGTTTTTTTATTAGGTTTGCTTTGGCTGAGCTTGAACCCTTTAAAACGAGTTGTGCCCCTTTCATTTCCTCATTCCCTCAGTTAGGATTCATACCGCTGCTAAGGTTCCCTTCTCTATCTCCATCAAAGCTACTTGCAGTGCCTGGATTTCTGCCACCATCTCTGCCACTTATGGCTTTGAGAGCTCCGCCACCTCTCTTGGATGTGATTTCATCGTTACCAACGGTGGTGTGGTCTCCTACTTAGATTGTGACTTGTGCTTTGCCCTTTCTGTGCTCTTTCCACCATGGAGGATAACTGATCAACTTAAAGCAACCTTCTCTAGTATGTTTACTTTGTTTACAGTGGGTACAAAATAGCTTTGACTTATCCTCTCGCTGTGATAATTTCCCCTACAACTCAGTGGAATCTAAACGATCTCATTCTGATGACCTCCACCGCACCTCAGTGGACTCTGAGCGGTGTCCCTTTCCAGGTTCAAAAAGGTTTTTGTTGCTTCCTACTCTTGTTGCTAGATCGGTTCTAATTTCTCCTTCACTTTTGGTTTTAAATATGTTTTACCTTGCCATTTCTCTCCGTATCATGCGACATACTGATGATTACACTTATTATCTTGATATTTTTAATCATAAAACAATATGGTTTAAAGTCAAATTATACTTCATATAAAAGATTTCACGTGGTATGTAGTTAATTTTTTATGCAAGTGCAGAAACTAGGTGAATCTTGGGAGTAAAATGATTACAGATGGAATTCTATGTAAAAAGAGTAAAAAGGTGAAAAAAGATGCGTAGAACACAAGGAATTGGCTTAGGATCGAAGTTGTCAAAAATCGGCAAAGTTGCAAAGAAGAGTCATGAAGAAAAGCACATGTTACGATCGTGACACCCATTCATGGTCGCAACTTGTCATTCTTCACAAACAGAAAGTTACTAACTATTGTTCACGATCGTGACATGTATATCACGATTGCGACTTGTGACGGTTATGGAAAACTATTGTCAACTTCCAACCGTTGGATAAAAATGATCAACCACCATCACCCGCCACCAACTGTCAAATGAAAAGACACCTTTTAGAAGCAATCCAATCATGAAAAGGGTGCCTATCCATTGAAGATGAGGATTAAACTTTACATCCAATCACATTGAAGTGATGTAACTCTGCGCCAATGGACATGACTCTTTGTTTGGATAGATGTAACCCTTCGCACTCTATAAATTGAGTCCCAAACCAACCATTTTCGTGCAGCAGTGGGCAATGAATAGCAACAGTGTATAACGTGAATAGAGAGGGAAAGATATATATTTCACTATGTTCAAAGTGTTAGTGAGAAAAATGTATAAGTGATTCGATTCTTGTTTCGATCACTAGATTTCTCCACATATTTGAGCAATTATTGTATGAGTGTAATTGCAAACCACTTATCAATAAAAGGTTCTATTCTTCAACATTCATTAATTCGATATTCACAAAGAATAGTATCCTAGCGGAGGTTCTATACTAGTCGAGACCGAATTCAAAGTAGACGTAGGAATTGCAGGAATCAATGACACCCTTTAAAGAGTGGATACGGTTTGATTAACTTTAGCTTTCACTTGCATACCTTACAACTTTACTTTGTTTTCTACTTATACTTTCTATTTCGAAGTTTATTATATGTCTATGCGTCATAACTAGTATTTCATTTTGCGTCATTTATATTAATAAAGTTATATGCTTTCGAGTTGACTTTAAGAGTGATTTTAGGGTCAACAAGATTGTGTATAATCACTGGATCTGTGATTATAACGTTGTTTAGTGAGCCAACAATTTTGGAGTGGTAACTTGCTAAATATGTCTATGTAAGAGCGACCCGTACAAAGCATAGTATTATTGTTATCAGATTCTTATAAGTGTCATACTTCTTTTACCCTAGATTTAGAAAAGTCATTTCATGAGTTGTTCTACTGTGAATTGGATATTTGGGCGTCTAGAATCGAGTTTGTTGAAGTTATCTAGTGTTTAAAACAACTTTGATTACTTTGCATATTTTACTCTACTATACTTGTTCTTAGGGAACATCTATATGATTTTTGTCTAATATGTTCATGCATCTGTTCACCATTCAAAACCTTAACCTTAAAATCATTATATTTTCTTTCGGCTCGTAACTCTAGTTGGTCCTTGGAACCGAATTCCTTCCCTGTGGGATCGATATCTTTTAAAACTACATCGCAACTGTATACTTACAGTTATCATAAGTTTTCTATTTGATAAGCGGTACTAACAACACCTGTTCATATTAAGAACTTTTATATTATCAGTAGAAAAGTGGCGAACAAGTGTTTGGCACCGTTGCCGGGGAAGGCAAATGCGTTCTAGAATATCAAATTGCTGGAGAACGGGCAATTATATTTATATGTCAATTAGATTTATTTATTTTTATTTTTGGTTTTAAATAATTATATTTTGTTATTAACATATTTTTTCTTGCTTATTCATTAAGTTTTCTTTCTAACGTGTGCATGGCAAGTACGCGTAGTTCGGAAGAAAGTTTGGCGTCTTTCGAATCAGAAATAGAACGATTTGTTTTTGTGTGTGTTTTTAAGTTAGTGTCGTTTTAAAGAAAAGTGAAAAGTTTTTTTATTTTAAACATTTCGTGCTCACGACTTGTATCGCGCTCGTGAATAAAGTTGTCAAAACATTCTATTTCTGTCTATATAAAAGTCATGACCACAACTAGTGTGATTTCACAACAGTTATTGTTGTAACGACTCTATTTCCTAACGGTTATATTTACATATATCCGTTGAGAAAAAGCAGATTTACCCTATTTCTTATATATAACTATTTTCCTAATTGATTTTCACAAATCAATCACTCTTTTACATAGCTACAATCTCTTGCAAACAATTTTCTCTGTTTTTCCCAAATCAAAACACAAACCTTTCTTTCAAACTCTTGAATTCAATTTCAATGGCTCTTAAGAAATTTGCAGCAACCAAGGGAAGAATAAGTTGGTTAATCAACAAACCAAATATTGATGTCCTTTTCCTATCTGCGGTGATGAAGAAGTTGAGCGATACATGAGGATGAAGAACTTTGATATCCAAGGTACACTCTTCTATGATCCTACTTTTGCGATTGATGATGGGATTCATGCGGAAGTAGATGAATACTTCTCACTATTTGCATTGGGAAGCTTTGTATATATGCGTTTCTTGTTTAACAAGGAATGGGTCCTCGAGTTTTTGGTGACTGTTCAAGAGGATGGGAATTTCTTGAAAAGGAAATTTAGGAATGAAGGGGTAGAATATAAGTTTACTTTAATGGATTTGATAAAGTGGTTTGGTTTAGGTGAAACCTATGAAGAAATAGAAAAGGAAGAAGATTATAATTTAAGGATTGTATGAACTAAGTTAACGGGATTGGATCGATACGATGTCAAAAACTCGTCCAACAAGAACATTCAGAGCAACAGTCTTCTTTACCTTCACAAGTTCATTTCTCAAAGTCTTTTCTTATGGTACGAAACTACAAAATTGTTGATGAAAGATTTGGTTATATTGGAGTGTGCGGTTTCACAATAAAGGCCAAAGTTTCCGATGTACGTGTTAGAATCCATCACTAGTCTTACTACACATAAAAAGGCTAGAGTTGGAAGGGCGAATACAATTTGTGGAATTATTTTGGGAGCAAAGAATCAACTGCCATATAGATATAGTCCTAGAAAGAAATTCAACTTCATGGGAGGAGTTTATATGAAGAGAGCAGGAATAGTTGAGGAAGAAGGAAAATTTACATTTCTACGGTATAGAGTAAGGGTTAGGAAGTTGAGATTGACAGAAGAATCTACTTCTCGAGAGAACCAACCCGACGAATGCATTAAAGAAGTTCAAATCAAAATTAGTGAAGCAAGACAAACCTCCGGGAGTACACATGCCAATGAAGATACTTGAAGAGGAAAGTTCGTCAATGATGTCCATAAAGCTTGTCTTGATATCGCTTCTATACAACAAGATGTTCGTCAGCTTACACAACCCAACATTTCTTTAAACCATATGTTGAATTCATATTTTAGAATGAAGAATATGGATATCTCACCGAGTCCTCCAGATTCAAGTTCGGATGATTGAAAACGAGTTCAATTTCTTTTTCTTTTTATTGTCTTTTCATTTGTGTGTTTTTTTGTATTTATTTTTCATATTTAGTAAAATCTCTCACAATGAGGACATTGTGTTCTTTAGTGTGGGGGGCATTTGTAAAAATCTCAAAAATCCGAAAAATCAAATAAATTAAAAAAGTTGAACAATATGAAAAATTTTCTTGATTTTTTGTTATTTATACATTATCATACTAACATATGTTCCAAGGTTAATATGAGTGTTAGGTATTACAAGTTTGATGTTAGTGCAAATTTCGAACAAGTTGTTTCGAGTTTGAGCGCAAGTTGAGAGTGTGAGTGCTTTTAGCACAACATTTGGCATTTGGCAAGGATGAGTGATGAGTAACATTCAAAGCAGCATTCCAAGTAAGTTTTGATATAATTTCAATGCAACATGAATTACTATAAGTTATATAGTTTTAGTTTAAAGCTACCGATAAGTTAGTAGTGGAGTAATGTATAGTAGTGTTCTTACTATGAGTTTTATATGCTATTCTCGAATACATCCTATAAGTATTGAGTGTGTTTAAAGTGTTGGGAAACTATAGCCATAATACATTGAAAGTGATCAATAAAGGATGAGGGTATTGAGGGAAAAAATCAAAAGAAAGAGAGGATAACCAATGAGTAATGCAAAAGGTGAGGAATGGTACGGAGCATAAACTGCAACCATTCAATGAGTGAAAAAAAGAAAAGAAAGCATATCATGAAAAATTGGTGCAAAGTACAAGTCTGTACTTCAAAAACATATGCTTAAAAGAAAAAATGAGAGAAAGTGGTATGGAGCATAAAATGCAACCACTAAAAAAAGAGGAGAGTGGTATGGAGAATAAAATGCAACTACTAAGAGTGTTTAGCATCCTAGGTTACCTAAAAATGCCTTGAGACCAATCTTTTCAAAGCATGCTCCCTTTGTCCTTTATACTTTATACTATACTTGAGAGAAGGAAATATTCGAGTAAGCATATAACAACTATATGAAAACGCAATTCGGTTGGCCCTCCATTAAGAGAAAAGGTATGAAACTAAACTATATAAATTGCACATTACTAATTTGTGGGAAATTTTGAACTTTTACTTGAACTTTATGCAACGTGGGAATGTGGTACTCACTATAATAGTCTTTTCGCCAAATGAGGTACGAACTTGAATTACTAATTTATACACTTTTGTTGTGTTTACCTTGAAGACAAGGAAAAATTTAAGTGTGGGGGTGTGATAAGTGTATAATTACACTTATTATCTTAATATTTTTAATCATAAAATGATATGGTTTAAATTCATTTTATACTTCATATAAAAGATTTCACGTGGTATGTAGTTGTTTTTTATGCAAGTGTAGAAATTAGGCGAATCTTGAGAGTAAAATGATCAAAGATGGAATTCTATGTAAAAAGAGTGAAAAAGGTGAAAAAAGATGCATGGAACATAAGGAATTGGCTTAGGATCGAAGTTGTTAGAGATCGGCAAAGTTGCAAAGAAGAATCATGAAGAAAAGCACATGTCACGATCGTGACACCCATTCACGGTCATGACTTGTCATTCTTCACAAACAGAAAGTTACCAACTTTTGTTTACGATCGTGACATGTATATCGTGCTCGCTACTTGTGATGATTATGGATAACTTTTCTCAACTTCTAGCTGTCGGATAAAAATGATCAATCGCCACCAACTGTCAAACGAAAAGACACCTTTTGGAAGCAGTCCAATCACGAAAAGGTGCCTATCCATTGAAGATGAGGATAAAACTTTGCATCCAATCACATTGAAGTGATGCAACTCTTTACCAATGGACATGACTCTTCGTTTGGACAGACACAACTCTTCGCACTCTATAAATAGAGTCCCAACCCAACCATTTTCGTGCAGTAGTGGGAAATGAATAGTCACAGTTTATAACGTGTATAGAGAGTGAAAGATATAGATTTTGCTACGTTCAAAGTGTTAGTGAGAAAAATGTATAAGTGATTCGATTCTTGTTTCGATCACTAGATTTCTCCACATATTCGAGCGATTGTTGTATGGGTGTAATTGCAAAGCACTTATCAATAAAAGTTTCTATTCTTCAACATTCGTTTATTCGATATTCACAAGATATAGCTGTTCGCCACTTTTCTACTAATAAGTTAAATAACTTGTTCGCACGATTTTGGCTTTAAAGTATAGGTGTTGTCAATACCACTTATCAAATAGAAAAATGATGATAACTGCAAGTATACAGTTGCGATGTAGTTTTAAAAGATATTGAACTCACGGGGAAGGAACCAATTCTAAAGATCAACAAGAGTAACGGAACAAAGAAAATAAAATAGATAATTTTATTTTTGATGGGTTGGTTGGGATATAATGGTAAATAAATAGATTAGAGTAGAAGAAATACAAGTATAGTAAATAAAACATGCAAAATCATCAAAGATATTACATACACTAGACTACTTTAATAGATTCGGTTCTAGACCCTCAGATATTCAATTATTCACCATAGAGTAATACATGAAATGACTTTTTTAAGTCTAGTGCAAATGAATTAAGATGATTATATAAACCTGGATAACAATAATACTATACTTAGTACGGGTCGCTCTCACATAGCCATATTTAGCAAGTTACCATTCCAAAAATGTTGGCTCACTAAACAGAGTTGTAATCACAGATCCAGCGATTATACACAATCTTGTTAACCCCGAAATCACTCTTAATGTTAACTCAAAAGCATATAACTTGATTAATATAAAAGACTCAACACGAAACACACAATATGACACATAGACATATCATAAACTTCGAAATAGAAAGTATAAGTAGAAAACAAAGCAAAGTTGTAAGGTATGCAAGTGAAAGCTAAAGTTGATCAAACAGTATCCACTCTTTAATGGGAGTCGTCAATTCCCGCAATTCCTGCATCTTCTTTGAATTCGATCTCGGCCCGAACAGAACCTCCGCTAGGACGCTATTCTTTGTGAATATTGAATAAACGAATATTGAAGAACAAAAGCTTTTATTGATAAGTGATTTGCAATTACACTTATACAACAATCGCTCGAATATGTAGAGAAATCTAGTGATCGAAATAAGGTTCGAATCGCTTATACATTTTCTTGCTAACTTAGAATAAAGCAAAATCTACATGATTTTCTCTTTAAAACAAAGTAAGCACATATCACATACCACGCCT
The DNA here is from genome assembly GCA_949673415.1 of Euphorbia schlechtendalii. Lineage (NCBI taxonomy): Eukaryota > Viridiplantae > Streptophyta > Magnoliopsida > Malpighiales > Euphorbiaceae > Euphorbia > Euphorbia schlechtendalii. The sequence goes on along the minus strand of CATIWQ010018842.1, from coordinate 67,328 downwards.
ATAATCCCATACACCATGCCCACGAAATTGGTGGGTTATGAACCCTATTTATAGAGTATGAAGGGTTGCGTCTATCCAAACGAAGAGTCATATCCATTGGTGAAGAGTTGCATCACTTCATTTTAATTGGATGCAAAGATTCATCCTCATCCATAATGGAAAGGCACCTTTTCATGATTGGTTAACTTCCAAAAGGTGTCTTTTCGATTGGTAGTTGATGGCAGTTAATTGTTGTTATCTGGAGGTTGGTGGTTGATAAGAGATAACCATTAACCATCACAAGTCATGACCACGAATCTTATGTCATGATTGTGAACATTGATTGGCAATTTTCTATTTATGAAGAGTGATAAGTCGCGACCGCGAATAGATGTCACGATCATGAAATGTTGTTTCTTCATGATTCTTCTTTGCAACTTTGCCGATCTTTGACACCTTCGATCCTAAGCCAAATCTTTTTGTTCCACGCATCTTTTTACACCTTTTTCACTCTTTTTCCATAGAATTCCACTTTTGATCATCTTACTCATAAGATTTACCTAGTTTCTGCATTTGCATAAAAAACAACTACATACCACATGAAATCTTTTATATGAAGTATAAAATGACTTAAACCATAGTGTTTTATAATTGAAAATATCATGATTATAAGTGTAAATATACACTTATCAATAGCATCCTAGAGGAGGTTCTGTACGAGTCGAGACCGAATTCAAAGTAGATGCAGGAATTGCGGGAATTGACGACTCCCATTAAAGAGTTGATACGGTTTGATAAATTTTAGCTTTCACTTGCATACCTTACAACTTTACTTCGTTTTCTACTTATACTTTCTATTTCGAAGTTTATGATATGTCTACGTATCATAACGAGTATTTCATTTTGCGTCATTTATATTAATAAATTTATATGCTTTCGAGTTAACTTTAAGAGTGATTTTGGGGTCAACAAGATTGTGTATAATCATTAGATCTGTGATTATAATGCTATTTAGTGAGCTAACATTTTTTGAGTGATAACTTGCTAAATATGGTTATGTGAGAGTGACCCGGACTAAGCATAGTATTATTGTTATCCAAGTTCTTATAAGTGTCATAATTAGTTTACCCTAGATTTAGAAAAGACATTTCATGTATTTCTTTGTGGTGAATCATAGGATATTTGGGCGTCTAGAATCGAGTTTGTTGAAGTTATCTAGTGTTTAAAACAACTTTGATTACTTTGCATATTTTACTCTACTATACTTGTTCTTAGGGAATATCTATATGATATACGTCTAATCTGTTCATGCATCTATTCAACATTCAAAACCCTTAACCTTAAAATTATTATATTTTCTTTCATCTCGTAACTCTAGTTGGTCCTTAGAAACGAATACCTTCCTTGTGGGATCGATATCTTTTAAGCTACATCGCAACTATATATTTGCAGTTATCATCATTTTTCTATTATATAATTGGTACTGACAACACCTATTCATATTACGAACTTTTATATTATCAGTAGAAAAGTGGCGAATAAGTTTTTGGTACCGTTGCCGGGGATAAGCATTTCAAAATGAGTATAGCCAAAATTTTGCGAACAGTTGCCTCCACTAATGGTAGTGGGTCTTGTTTGAGAATATCTCATTTTGCTACTTCGTATTTCTCATCTATGGCTGTAAGAAATTGATATAATCTTTGTTCCACTATGATTTGATTATATTTGATTATGTCTTCGAGATCCTTCATTGGATTTGGGTAATTTTGATCAACGCTCATCCATATGTTTTGAAACTTATTCCACAGTCCCTCAAGGGACTCACTACCTTATCGTAGTGTGCTAGCTTTTCTATGCAGCTCATAGATTTGAAATGAGTCTCTGCCACTACTATAAGTGATAGCTAAGCCATCCCATAGCAATTTTGCAGTTGGGTATTGGGCAACGTTGTTTATCAATGATGGCTCAATATTCTTAATTATCCACGTGAATATGATTTGAACCGACTATTCCCATTTTGGAAATGAAGAGTCTGCTTCTTCGGGTGGTTTGGTTGTTAAATGTTTCCCTTTATCCCTTCCTTCGATTGCCTTTCTTATGAGACACGCCCAGAGAGGGTAGTTCTCACTATTCAGTTTAAAGCTTATTGAAAGGCTACAGGATTCATTCGGTTGTTGATTTCCTAACCCAAGTTTGAGCAGGTTAGCTATTTAGACTATGATTTCTTCAGCTATATTTTGGTTCGGATTTTTTGACATTTTGTTTGTGGTTTGGCTGTTTGGTTTTTCAGGTTTGTTGATGGATGATGATGAAGCTTTTCTGAGTCCTAGAGAATAAAAAAACTCTGCTCTGGTACCATGTTAACAAGATGGCACTTAGATTCGATAGGGAAGTTATTTATTTTCATTGATGATGTATTCTGTATTACAGTGCTATATTTATAATGTACAATGTTATGTTACAATGGAAATAAAATAAATGGTATTGATGGTGATTTCCTAATTTTATTCAATCTGTGATTTCCCTAATTTTGTTCAATCTTTAACTTGATTTCCTAACACAATCCCCTTTCCATGAATCTGATCGTTATTGGCATTCTAGTCTTCAAGTCTTATAAAATACAATATTTAGGTCAAAAGCATATTGTAATTTTTGAATCTTATAGCAACTGACCCACTAATAACAAATTAAATCTAAAAGTTGGTATGTGTAACACATTGTTGATGCAAAATTTATCATTGAAGCATATTGTTCCTATATGTGTGATGCTTTACAAAGTACCATATGGTAACAAGACAGTTTTCACAATTTTCTTTGCCATATATTGAGAAAACAAGCCAATTTTGCACACATACGAGATGTTTCTCCAAAATATATGATCCAATTATCTCGTAATCATTAATCAATTTATTAGTTACGTTACCAACAAATCCACCATAGATTGCGTTACATCCTCCTTCAAGTCCTCCTTTTCCTTGCAAAATACTTTTTTACTTCCATCTTGATGAGTTGTTTATTTCCAGTTCATCATCAAAATCACTATTGTCAAAATCAAGTGGAGTTTACCCTGTTGTATGTTCATGAAAATAACTCTTTTTCTTCCCTTTCTTACCCTTCATCTTTTATTTAATCCATTCTAGGTAACCATTGTGTTACCAACATTCTTCTTTAGTATGCTTTATCTTTTTGCAGTGAGTAAATTTCTTGGCCTATGGATCAATGTTCAGAGTAGTGAGATTTGCCATTGAATAATTCTTATTGACTGATGGCAGTGAATCAAGAAGCAATATCTGGCTGCTAATTACATCATAACCTTTTTTTTAAACCCATTGAAAATTTCAATACTTTGTCTTCCTCTATTGAGTCTATCAATTTCTACACTACATATCCACAATGGCACTTTGGGACTGGCCTTAAGTAAGTGAGATATTTCCGTAGTTGTTTCATCTTCAAGAAATATTATATTAGATTCTGATTTCCATGCTAAAGCTCTGTAATTGATCTAGGAAATAAAGAAATTTCCCACAAGCTTAAGAACATCATCTTCAACTTTGTCTTGTTCTTAGATTACCAAAGTAGATCACTGAAATCTTATTGGATCCTTTGTAAAGAGAGTAAATTATAAGTTGTGTTCTCTTATAATCTTTTTCAATAACTTGAGTGATAGCAGTTTGAGAAGGGTACTCAAACTGTTTGAGTGGTAGTTAGCTTGTAAGGTACTTGTTGTAAACTCTACCCATTATGAAGACTTCTCCGCCTTGTTAAAGGAATTAAATTAGTGTATTAAAACTTAGAGAATGAATTCAGAGACTGAATGTAGGCGAGAGGCTGAATCAGGATAAATTTGATGTTTGATTTCTCTAACTCTATCTGTTTACTTTTGCTCAACATGATTTTCATCCTGTCAGTACACATATTTCTTATATGTGTTTTGATTAAGTGTTTAGTCAGCATTGCTAAGTTTATTCTAACTTAGCAAAGTCTTCCAAACTGAGATTTAGCTTAATTTGTGAGTTGTTTAATATCAACCTTGCTTGCCTATTCATTAAGCATATTAAGCCAACTCTCACTTAGCCTATTAAACTTAAAGAACACCGTTAAGGGATATTTAACCCCCCTTATATAAGCTAATTGGGACAACACATTTTATATTAGTTAGGTTGTGTCTATAGGCTTATAATATGCCTTATTACAACTAATTACAATTAAGCTAACTGACTAAATAGTATTAACCACATTACAAGTACTTTATAACTATCTCTTCATAATTCTTTAGATATAGTGGTTTGGTTAAAGTTTTTGTTATTTTTTAACAAGTGAACAAGTTGAAAGTGGAAAGAGAGTTCAACATCCTAACTAGGTTCACACCATGAACGATTTCGAAGAATACTAACCTTTAATTGCGTGCTACGGGTTCAAAATGCTAAATAAATGTTACCTTTGCTTGTATATAACTAATTAAATCACAATTTTAATATGAATATTATTATCATTTCAAACAAAAAAATGTGAATTTTTTTGAAGTTGACTGAGATGTCGCTTTGTGAACCCTAGCTGTCATCGCCGGAATCATGGATCAACATGTCAATTTCATCGTTCTATCCCTAATTCTAGTCAGAATTCATCGGGAGCTAATTGGGAGAGATCGAATAGAGTAGATGGAAGACCATTACATAGAAACGATGGTGATCTTTATGCACAGGACGACGCTATGAACCTAACAAAAATATACTTTTAGAATTTCCCAAATAGCTATGACTGTGATGCGATGAAGCGTGTCTTCAAGAGGATTAGTATTTATGGGAGCGTTTATATTGCGAGGAAGAAGAACTGGTGGAATCTGAATTTCGGGTTCCTAACGATTTCTCAGCCATCATCGATTAAGGAGGTCCTTTATAGAATGAATTCTTTTTCGATTGGGGTGGTAAAGCTTCGCCCATCGATTGCTCGGTATGTTAAACCGCTATATGAACCGAAATTGACTGAGAGGGCGAGACCGGTGACTAAAACGAGAGTCAAGATAGTTTTTTGAGCGTCTATGAGGGGAGAGAGAACGTACACAAATGTTGTTGACCAGAAAGCAGGAAAGGAGATGGCTCAAAGTGGTGGATCAGCAATCAATGGGATAAAGGGATAGGAGACTTCGAAAGTAAACAAGGTGGCTGGGTGGGACGAATCAAGAGTTATAGTTGAGGTGGTGGATTGGAAGTCACGTGCGTGCATGGTAAAGCTAAGGAATATTGCACATGTATGTGAAATCTATAGTGTGGGAAAGGATAGAGGTTTTAACACTGATTTTACGGCACTAATGGGAGAGGAATGGGTGGTTCTAGTCTTTACCATGTTAATTTTAATGAGAGAGTTTGTCGAGGGAGATTGGCGGGTGTTGGAGTATATTATAATGGAAGTATCGTACATGATAAATGATTTCTCTTCGTCGGAATGCTTAATGTATTTAGATTTAATGGGTATTCCACCGGCGTTGATTTGTGAACCGTTAGTTAAGAAATTGGAGGTGAGTTTCGGGAGAATTATTGTAATTGATTATGACTTCAGTTTTCCTGATAGGCTGGATATGGTGTCATACCTCATTTCAGCACGTGTTGGAATGATGGGGAAGAAACTTAAACTTAACATTGGAGCGATCGAAGTGGATGTGGTGATGGAATTTTGATAAGGTGTGGGATGTTCACATTGTGAGAGGGTATTGGATAGTATAGCGAGCTCAGAATCATTGTTATCGTTTGGGGGAGATTCGGAAGAGAATGCATCATTAGGTAGTGGAGAGATGGGGGTTGCGGATGAGAGAGGCTTGGGAGGTGATAGAGAACATCGTAATGCAAGTAACTTGAGGAGTATAGGAAGCTTGTGCCTGAAACTAGGAGCGGGGATGATGCGGGGGTTGTAGAGACTATTACGGAGCTAGTGGAAGTCGACGATCAACTATTGTTGCTGCTGTGGGGACTGTGATGTAATCTCAGTTAGGGGGATTTGTTGTGGGGACTGAGGAGTAGGCTCGGTATGTAGGGACAGAAGTAGGAACTAATGATGTGCAGGTGCATAATGTTGACTAGTTGGGGGTTGGGGGAGTTAAGCAAGGAGTGTTATCTAGATCATCGGCTGATAGAAATAATAATAGAGCAAGTTCGTTGGGGTCTGGCATATCTAACATGAACCGAATTATATTGAGGGCATGAGATAATGAGCAAGGATTCAGTGAGGAGATGATGACCTTCAAGATTGGTGAAAGGATAGGAATATTCGATGACCAACACATGGATGTCATTGTAAAGGCTCTCGAGGATAGAGAAAGATGATATCACAATTGAAGATCACCGAGGTTTTTCGTTTCTTTTCCATGACATTGAATTTTTTGTGTTGGAATTGTCAAGGTGGGGTAGCAAATAGGTGGAGGCAATCTTTTGTTCAAAACTTAATTGTGAGAAGGAATCTGCAATTTTTTTGTCTCGTTGAGTCAAAAGTGGTAAATGTTATTGAAAGTTTAGTTAAGAAATTTTAAGGTCATAACAATTTTGAGTTCTATTTTTCACCATCGTAAGGTCACTCTGGGGGGTTGTTAATTTCTTGGAATTCGTTGCTTATTAATGAGAATGTGATTACAGTCAATGAAAGATGGCTTCTTGTGAATTTTGTGGCTAATAATATTGATATACATATGATGTGTGTTTATGGACCAAATGTGGCTGTAGAAAGGTATCGTTTATGGGAGGAGTTATCTATGGGATTATTGGAATTTCACGACGTTATTGTGTGTGGTGATTTTAATGAAGTTCTACATAGCTCGGAAAGGTACCGGGGGGGTATGACAAACTAACGGATTGATGGATATTCCGTTGGGTGGATGAGATTATACATGGTTGAATTCGCAATCTATTTCACGGATCGATCACGTATTAACATCAGGGTCGATTGGGGATCATTGGCCTACGATGAGCATGAAAACCACAGACTTTACTTTATTGGATCATCTTCCGATCATTTTTTCATCACATATTTCCACGAACTCTAGAATGAGGCCGTTTAGATCACTTAATTATTGGTGGGAGTGTTCGGAATTTTATTTGTACATTAAACTGAAATGGGAGAAAATTTGTCAAAAATGGGTGACGAAGGATGTGGATTTTAAGCTACAGAAACTAAGTGAATTGATTAGACCATGAAACTTAGCAAACTTCGAAGATTTGGAAAAGAAGATAAAAATGCTTGAGGAAACTGTGCTAGGCCTGACAGCTGCGATGGTAAGTAGACCAATTGATGGGTCTAGTGGATCCGAACTATATGTAGCGCGCTCTTGATTGGCAACTTGCAGATAAAATTTGGAGCAAATCAAGCAACAACAATCAAGGGTTAAATGGACCTTGTTAGGGGATAATAACACGAAGTTTTACCATTGAGTGGCTTCGCAAGGTTTAGAGGGAATCAGATTTCTCAATTGGAAATTGATGGTGTTCTAGTGGACGATCAAAGTATTATTGAGGCTAAAATTAGGGGATTCTACATTAATTTGTTCACCGCTTCACCGTTGGTTTCGTTCTTTCTTGAGAGTTTGAATTTTCAGCAAATTAGAAGAAGTTTGAATCAAGGGTTGATTGCGCTGTTTACGGAGAAGGAGGTATGGGACGCGGTTCAATTGTGTAATGAGAGTAAAGCGCCGGGTTCGGATGGGTTTAATTTCTTTTTCTACAAACGATTTTGGCCCAAATTGAAACCGTTGGTGATGGAAATTTTTATGGGACTGTTTGCAGGTAAGGGGCTGCCAGATGCATTAAAAAAATCGTATACCGTGCTAATTCGAAAAGTCCCGGGATCATCGTCGATTAGTAATTTCAGACCAATTTCGTTAGTGCATAAGATTTATGAGATTGTTTCAAAGGTGCTTGCGGAGAGACTTAAACTATGCCTCCCGGAATTAATATCGGAAAATCAATTTGCTTTCATGAAAAGAAGAAGTATCCATGAGTGTTCCTTTATTGTGATGAAAGTAATTCATTCTATCCACACTAGTAGATGGTCATGCTCTATTCTAAAACTAGATTTTAAGAAAGCATACAATTGTTTTTCATGAGAATTTATTGACGCGGTCTTGAGAAGAATGGGCTTTGATGGGAAATGGATTGGATGGCTTTGGAGTGTTGGAAGAATTCATCTACTGCAATTCTAATGAATGGGCAGCCGTGTGACCAAATTAGCGTGCAGAGAGGAGTAAAGTAAGGGGATTCGATCTCGCCATTTATTTTCGTATTGGCCATAGAAGGACTTAAATAGCTTTTTAACACAAGCATTTAGTCGGGGCTGATTCTGGGTTTTCAAATTGATGGGTATGTAAATGACGTGTCGCTACTTCAATTCGCGGATGATATAATGTGTTTCATTTCGGCAAATAAAAATTTAATATCGGTGATTGTGCTAATTTTTAAGTGTTTTGAACTAATGTCAGGATTGAGCATTAACTTTCATAAGAGCTCTATTCTTGGAGTCAATGTTGAGAAGAGTATAGTACAGAATACGGCTGGAATTTTAGGATGTAAGGTAGAAAAGTTTCCGATGTTTATCTTGGTGCATCCTTGAGTTTGAGACGAATTTCTTTGTCTAGTTGGAAACCCCTAATTGCGAAATTCCAAAGTCAGTTGTAAAGGTGGAAGGGTCCGAGTTTGTCGTATTGTGGGAGGATTGTTTTGATTAAATCGGTAATGGTATCATTACCGATTTATTTGATGTTGCTATATAAGTTACCGTCAACGGTGAATGCGAAAATGGTTAAAATGTTGAGGAATTTTTTATGGAAAGGCGATGCATTTGAGAGGGGTATATGTAAAGTTGGGTAGGATATGATGTTGCTCCCAAAATGTGAAGGTGGGTTACGATTAAGGGACTTTATGGTGGCTAATTGTAGCCTTTTGCTTACATGGATTTGGAGAATTAGATGTGGGAATAAGGAGTCGTTGTGGTACGAATTATGTGTAAGGAGGTATAACTTTAATTCGTGGGCTATTTTAGAGGGGAATGAGTTACGAGGCCTATCTCATGTGTGGAAGGGTGTGATTGCGTGTTGTATAATGAAAGAAAGATTTTGGAGATTATTTAAGATGAATGTGAAAGTAACGCTTGAAAATGGGACGGAAGCATCTTTTTAGGACTATAATTGGACTTCGAATGTACCGCTTATGTTGCTTTTTGAGGATCTATATGGAATGTGCAACCGAAAGCGATGTTCGGTTCGAGAGGGCTGCATGTTTTTGTTTGGTACTAACCCATGCTCAAGGCCTTTTGGAGGAGAAATTTGAGAGCTAATGGTCGTGATAGGTGCATGCATCTTAGGAATTTGATTTCGCAATCCAATCCGAGTATATTTATTCAAGATGATGGTGAAGTGGATGGTCTAGGGGCAAGGGAGCTGTATTTTGGTCCGGGGCCTGATGGGTTTGGTTGGGCTGCTGGCGGTTTGGGAGTGTATTCGGCAAGGAGTTTTTATGCTCAGTGGTTAAACTCTATTCATCGTGAGGTGAATGTGGATTTCAATATTATTTGGAAGGCGTGTCTTATACCGAAGGTCAAATTCTTTGGATGGCATGTGTGGCACGGAAGACTTTCGTCGAAAGTTTTCCTATTTAGGAGAATGTGTGTTGCGAATGAGAGTTGCCCGTTTTGCGGAGATGTCGAATCGATGACTCATGTTTTATTTCATTGCTCGAAGGCGCGGTTAATTTGGTGCGATCTCTTTAGTTTGTTTGGTGTGGTAATAACAATTCCGGAATCGAGACATTCCTTCCTTTAATGTTGGCAAGTTCTATTTCGATTGGGACCATGTAGAGATTTCACAACGTCGCTTTGGTTTATAATTACATGGAATATATGGAGATGAAGGAATAAGATCATATTCAAAGATCAAGGTTCCGAGATAGATATTCTTCTAGCGAGTTATTATCATTGTAGATTTGTATTTTTATGTAATAGGCGCTCTTTACTGTTTGGTGCAAGTGATGTCTTTAAGCACCCCGAACTTATTGCTTGATTGTACATAACATGTCTGTTCGGAGACCTTTTATATTAATGGGGTAGGTGTTTTATAGGCAAGCAAACGTATCAACCTAGTTGGGACGTTTGCCCCGAAATTTTCACCCGCTCCAATCTTTTCCCGAAGGAAGGTTTTTAAAAAAAAAGCGTGAAAATATTACAAGCGTATTGATATATCTTTAATATTTTAAACACATTTAAATGGCAGAGTTAAATATTGATATAAAATGGCAAAAAAAAAATTTTTATATTCATATTATAAACATATTGATAAGTGTATTTTTATATGTGCATTATTTTTTAAGGAAATTATTGATACGGTAAACCACTGATTAAATTTGTTTGAACTAATCGCACAACATATAAGCAGTTTCACGGGTTTGATGAATAATCATGGACTTATTGGTTAGCACGATGGATAAGTTAGTGTATTAGACGAAGAAATTACATAGTAATCATGGACCGAATATATATTCCATTAGATATAAAATGAGATTTATATTTTTTTTTATTAAACTTTGAATAAGTGTATTTTTGTGTGTATATAAGACTAGGTCATAGTAGTGATAAATGTTGGAAGTGTGAAAGTTAAGTTTCAGACAAAACACACTTGACCATAATTAGGGTTTCATTAGAATTAGTTAGAAATGGTGAGAACAGCTTCAGTGGATAAAAATGGATTGAAGAAAGGGTTATGGAGTCAAGAAGAAGATGACAAATTGAGAGCTTATATGATGAGACTTCCCCATTTCCATTGCAATTGGCGTAAAGTTCCCAAGTTTGCAGGTCTCCATTTTTCTTTCCTTATTTTACTACTTTTTTCTTCTTCATCATCGAAATTCCTTTGAAAAATTAAGAGCTATATACCTTTATAGATCTCTTTTATTGTCTATTACGTGTGTGTGTGTGTGTTTATAGGTCTATCAAGATGCGGAAAGAGTTGCCGGTTGCGGTGGATGAACTATTTACGACCAGATGTAAAACGTGGAAATTTCTCCAAAGAAGAGGATGATTTGATTGTGCAACTTCATCAACAATTGGGAAACAAGTAAGACTCTTTTCCTTTCCAAAGTTGTCACTTATTGGAACAATATAATTTCCCAAATCGGCTAAAGTAAGGAGAATCATGGGAGTATATATATTTGGAATAAAAGCTAGAAAATAAATCAATGAAAGTTTAGTATCAAAGTGGATATTACTTAATAGCTACCATTGAGCTTGAGATCTAGTGATGTAAAGCATATAGATTATTAATTTGTCTTTTTAGGATTTTGTATGTCTGGTATTATTAGGGTTTCATTTTCTTATAATAATAATAATATTAATAATAAAAAAACTGTATTCGATTACTTAGAACTTTCATAGAACATTACACTCACTGACTTGTTAATTTTGAAGAAATTTCTGAGTTGAAAATTGAATGTTTAATTTTCTTTGTTTGATAATGAAGGTGGTCAAGAATTGCTGTGGAATTGCCTGGAAGAACAGACAATGAAATTAAAAACCATTGGCATACTCATTTGAAGAAGCAAACAAAAAAGACACATAATCAGCTTCTTACCTCAAAGACTCTAAACCAACATACTGAAATCTCTACTACTAGTCCAACCAAACAGTCGTTACAACCTCGAAGTGATGATCTTCCCAGTCCATTTCGTCCCATGATCTTAGAAAGCTCACCAATCTCGGATTCCTCTTCCATAGCAGAAAATACTAGTGCTGTAACATATGAAGATTCAGCTACAGATTTCTGGACTCAACCGTTTCTCACAGACGATTATTATGCTTACACACAACATGATTATATTTCTTCTTATGACTCCTACTACGGTGATACTGCGGATTTGATCAATCAAGTTTTGTATCAGAATAATTTAGAAGATCAAGAGTTGTATCAGAATAATTTAGAAGAATATAGTTGATTGTATTAGCTAATGAACATCTCTAATACACATATATAGATATCGGATGAATGCCAAGGGCATTTGTATGTATAAGTATTGCATGTATATAGGGCTAAAGTCCTACAAATAAGTGTGAAAGTATGATGTGCTTTATTGAGTTGCAAACCCAAAACTAGAAGAAGTTCTAGTAGATGTTTTGATAATTACTTTTCATGTTGAAAGATATTATGTTTAATTAATATAAGCTAACATCTTGTAAGAATTTACTCACAAGTAAAAAAATTTATTTCAACCTTTCACTTTAGAGATTCTAAAATCATACTACGGATTCATATAATAAAAAAGCTATAGACAATGTTTTAAAAAAAATTTAAATGCTAGTTGAGCGTCTGAGAGCTAGTCAATGTCTAGAAGGAACGAGACCTAGACGAATTTGTATTTTTTATTTTTAATTATATTAAAAGTATAAATTTAAATAAAATGTAAATTATGATATGAAAATATAATATATAAAAAATTACACAATCAAGATCAAAAAATTAGAAAACATAATATTTTATTTAATTCTTAGTTACTCATTAAAAGTTTATTTAAAATATAAATTTTTTAAGTGTTTTATTTTGATCTAAAGTATTCTTAACTCTCTTATTATGTTGCGGCTGGAAGTATATTATTTTTCGATTAGAGACTTGAGACATGGATATGAATCATCGTTTAATTCATTACCAAGCAGATGTTTATATTGAGTACACTATGATAAGTACTTTCATAAACTAAACTAAATTTGTGAGTTAAAAAAAGTTAATTCATCGTATTATTTGAAATATTGGGATTTTGAAAAATGAGTCTAGGCAAGTCTTTGACAGAATAATTCAGCTATGCAGTTCCTAGATGACAATAAATTTGTCAAACACCTTGTAGTACCTTAGAAATATAAAGTCAACCGATGATCCTCAAAATTGCACCTTAGAAATATAAAGTTAGCGGCAATCCCCAAATTAGCTCATTAGGAATATAAAGTTGGATGACGACTTTCAAAATAACGCATTGACAAATTGAGGTGAAGATTCTTAAAACAGTAGACGAAGAAAATGATAAAAAAATATTTTATATATTATTATTATTATTTTTACTATTTTCTTCAACAATTAAGTCATGTTAATGTGCCCGTAACCTTCGTAAACAGAGTCACTGACAACATCCAAGGGTGACTAACCCTGATCCTGATAATAATAATTTTCTTCAAAAGAAAATGTATTGATAATACTACGATATGAAAATGCTCAACTTGTACGCCTTTTAATAGGCTTCAAAACTTTGTCATAAAATCATTTGATAAAAAATTTGAAGTGATAGGTTGAGCTTAATAATTATTTTCAGGCCTTTTAAGTCTATACATAAAAGTGGATTGATGTGTTTTTATTTGCAAAAGTATTTTTGGCCCTACATATATACCAAATCTGTTTAAGAACTCTTTTTAATTACTTTTGCTTTAATCTCTAGAATGGCCACCAAAGCTTTACGAAGAAATGTATTAGATTCACCAAACCAAGATAAGTTTTAAAAACGTGTCCCTAACATGTGTAAATAATTGAAAGGGGGACATAGTTGGGGACACCCAATTCGGGATAGTAGATTTTGCGATATCTATTAAACATTTTTTGGTGATCACTTGGTTCATCGATTCTTTGCACTAATTATATTTAAATCTGACTCGAATTGCGCATCTATCTGTTGTTGGTGAGTCTCTCAATGAGGATTTCAGTGTTCATAAGACTCAAACCTGAAACATTGCCTAAGTTATATCAAGTCGCTTACCACTTGTACCAACCTCATTGATCCATTACTCTCCTACATAGTAGACTCCTTTTCTTCCGCACAATAAATATGTTTTCTAGTTTCTCCTATGGCTCCTTATAAAGATTTATATATTCAAAGTTTTTCTATGCATTTCGCAATTTTACTACCACTACTTTCATATTTATGAAGAATAAAGTCTTTCCATCAGTTTAATCAAGCCCTCAAGTGTATTGATCAATTACTGAACGAGCATATCATGTGTGGGTATAGGAAACGGAATAATATATTTTGATAGAGAAAATGTAATTCTATAATTAAAGCAGAAGCATATATATATCCTGCCAAATTACAACCACTTAACAAAATATCAATTTTATCTTCCTAAAAATCTGAAACAACCAGGAACGAATCGAAGACTAATAACATCTTTAAATCACTAAATCTATCAATGTGTTGTGCCTGCTTTAATTCATTACCAAGGAATCACCACCACCATTACTGTCCTATTGGAGACATGTCCTTAACATTTGCCCTTTGTACCGATTCATCATTAGATAGATCAGGAGAAGAGCTTAAAAAGCTCAATATTGTTGACTTGGGTTGAAACTTGAAAGTCCAGCTCAAAATTGTTGACTTGGGTTGAAACTTGAAAGTCCAGCTCTGTTATACAACAAAAGTTGTTCTTTAATTATCAATAAAAAAAAAAGGAAGATAACTAATCATATACCGGTTGAAAAGTAGTACAGTGTGTATAAATATACATGTAACAACAAACTGAGAAGAAAAGCAAAATGTGAAATCAAGACACGAATGATACCAGCCATTAGAGCAAGAGGAAGAATTTCGCGGCTGCTATACCCTTTTTTGACAATGCTTTTTAAGGACTTGGAAAAAAAATGGACTGACGCGGAATTTAAAGCTAGACATCACAACAGATTACGGCTATAGTGCTATTACATATTCTTTCTTAACTAATAATGAAAATAACATAATAATTAAAAATACCATAAAAATTTCGATGTTAAGACATTTTTTATGAAAACAGGATGCTTCTTTAACTTAAGGTTAAATACATCAATCGTGTCATTCCACGTAGTACTGCTAAATGTCAAGGACTATAAATGTCCGGTTTTTTTGCGCACCAAGCTGATTTTTTTCCCGAATTACAACCTGCTGCCATGGAATAATTTCACATCAGTCGTATAAACCATGAGCCCGAAAGACATGATGAAAAGTCAGATGCGGGAGACATTATGATCCTCCATCATGTTTGCCTGATCATGCTCAAGTAACCGTGTATTTATTATATATTCTTCCTTGTATTTATTACTTGAAGCAAAATCTATATGTCTAATTAGTCTTTGTTTTTCTGTCTCGTCCATCCACAGAACTGAGGAGTTGGTTGAGTTGATGAAGGTTTAAGAATATTTATATTCTATACATGACATATGTGTCTTATTGATCAATATTACAATTAAGTTCATATTAATGTTAGGTTCTAATATAAGAGTTGACACCGTGATGTATCAGTCTTGGTTAAACCATTAGAATCCGGGTGAATTGATAACCCTCATCCCTTACCTCATTGTAAAAGTATCATTCTCTCTAATATATATTATGCTTGTACAAATACATACACATATAAAAAAAAAAAATACACATATGATATAAGATTAATTAAGAAGTAATTAAATATATAAAAGATTATATATGCATGAGTTTACTTATGTATATGGATATACATGTGAAAGATGGAAGTAGTGGTGATGACTTATGAATACAAATGAATAAAATGTTTCATAACATTTATGTTCATAAAGGAATAGTAAATAACATAAATGAGATGAAATGTTGCATTAGTTTGCAAAGTATGCGTTGATAGAATTAATATGAAAAGTTATTGAGAGAAGTTTCATTTGATAATTTGGCTATATATACAAGTTTGTTTGTTTGTGTTCATTAAGGGGAATAAGTTCATATAATACCATTTAAAGTGTACTAAAAGAAACTACTTACCACAACAATAGTAGAAAATACCACTATTAGATATTAAGAGAGAAATATCAAGGTTGTACTTTGATTCTTTTTCCATCAACAGAATCATTCAAATAAAAAGGCGAAGGGAAAATAATATCAAGCTCGTCAATCCACCATTGGATCAAGGTTGTCTCTTAATATTATGATATTGTATGCACGTTTGATTAATTCAAATCTAGTGATTGATTTCATGATCGAAATCATAAAGAAGTTGAAGACGTATTCTCATAGTTAGTGTCCAAGCCAAACTAGATTTGTTTGATTCACCATTAACGTAATGAGTATCATGGTTTTCAAAAAAAAAACGTAATGAGTATCATTGTGATCACTATAATGGTTAAATGTTGATGTATCACGTTTATAGTCTTGCTTCCGCATTTTGGGTAATGGTGTTATGAAATGATAACACCATAAAAGAATTATTTTACCCACTAAAAATTAATGTTTATATGGTATATAATATATTTAGTCACCAAAGTGATTTTATTATATATCATATAAATATGTAAAATTAAATAATAAAAAAATAGAATTTGTTAGTTAATCATGATTAAGGAGATGCAAAACAAAAATGACATTGAAGTTAGATTGATCAATTCTTTTATTAACTATTTTCTTGGAGATCTCCCAAAGGTGGATCATTGAATATATTTAATAATACAAAAAAGATTAATCAAATCTACTAAAAAATATGTATATCCAAAGGTAGCATACATATAAAATTATGTATAATTTGATTAATTGTTAAATTATTATTTTAGCATCACTTAAAAGTACTTGTATTCAAGTGTTGCCCAAAGGTCACTTGAATACATGCTTTAAAGTTTAAATTATTAATTTATATATATATTAAATACTCAAAGCACTAACTGGTGAGCTTGTATAAATTTTGCAGCTTCATCAAATTTATTCACATATGCTAATACAATCGTAAAGTTCAATGGGATGAATTATGCGGAATGGTCTGAACAGATCTGGTTTACCCTAGGCATTGGATCTTGCAATATAGGCAGATGAGGAACCTCCAGCCATTACAGCTGATAGCTCCGAAGCTGAAAATTTTTGGTGTTAAATGTGGGAGCGATCAAACAGGCTGAGTTTAAACCTTATGAGGATGACAATGGCGGAAAGTTTCAAGCCATCTATGCCCAAGATAGAGCGAGCAAAGGAATTCATGGAAAATATCAAGGAGTATTCACAATCGGAATTGGCTGATTAGTCATTTGTAGGAAGCCTGATGAGTGAGCTAACTATAAAGAAATTTGATTGGTCTCATATGATCATGTTACGCACATGTCAAAATTGGCAACATAGTTAATGACCTTAGGGATGGAAGTGCATGAACAATTTTTGGTCCAATTAATCATGAACTCCTTACCTATTGATTTTAGCCAATTCTAGGTGAATTACAAAACAATTAAGGATAAATAGAATTTAAAGGAATTAAAAGCTATGTTGGTTCAAGAGGAAGGGAGATTAAAGAAGATGAGGGATCATGTTGCTAACTTTGTAGGTCATGAAAATGCCAGTAGCAGTAAAGCAAAACCAAGTAAGAATGGCAAAAAGAATAATAACTCTTTCATCAAAGGACCCCAAAGTCAAATCCAGAAGGAAAGGAGGTGTTTCTTTTGTAAGAAAACAGGACACTTCAAGAAAGATTGTCTAAAATGAAAGACTTTGTTCAATAAAGGTAAATATTATAGTTTTTTTATTCTGAATTGAACCTTATAGAAGTGCCTAATAACACTTGGTGGTTAGATTCTAGTGCATCTACTCACGTGTCTCATATTAAGCAGGGATTCAGTTCGATTCAGCCCATAAGAGGAGCTGAACAATACTTGTTCATGGGAAACAGGATGAAGGTGAAAATCAAAGGCATTGGGGCTTATAGATTGATCTTAGACACTAGATGTCATGTAAATATAGAAGGATGTCTCTATGTACCTGAGTGTGCTAGAAATCTTGTTTTTTTTAAGTCGATTGGATAATAAAGGATTTAATATAAAGATTAGAAATGGTGTATTCTCATTGTATCGAAATGAATATTTTTATGGTAATGGTAATTTGAGTGATTCACTTTATACATTTAATCTTAATGCAAAGTTTTTTTAATCCTTATATTATGTTGAAAATCAAGGCATTAAGTGTAGTGCATCTATTGAAAGTTCTGCATTCTAGTGGCATCAAAGATTAGGTCATATTTCTAAAAAAAGGATTATGAGGTTGGTGAATAATGAAATTCTTCCTCAATTGGATTTTAGTGATTTAAATGTATGTGTAGACTGCATTAAAGGAAAGAAGACTAAAAATAATGTAAAGAAATCATTCACAAGAAGCACTCAGCTTCTTGAATTAATACACACTGACATATGTGGCCCTTTTGATGCTCCTTCTTGGAGTGGGAAAAAGTACTTTATAACTTTTATTGATGATTACTCATGTTATGGATATACATATATAATCCATGAAAAGTCTATGTTTGTGAATGTCTTAGAGGTATTCATTGACAAGGTGGAAAGGTAATTAAATAGAAAAGTAAAGGTAGTGAGATCTGATAGAGGTGGTGAATTTTATGGAAAGTTTAATGCAAGTGGACAACGTCCTAGTCCATTTGCAAAGTTACTTGAAAGTAGAGGTATTTGTGCGCAATATACAATGCCTGGTACACCTCAACAGAACGGTGTAGTTGAGAGGTGGAATCTTACTTTAATGGAGATGGTTAGGAGCATGTTAAGTGATTGTTCTATACCCCTTTCATTGTGGATATATTCATTAAAAACTGGAACATATGTGCTAAATCTAGTTCCTAGTAAAGCAGTTCCAAAGACTCCTTATGAACTATGGACGGGAAGGAAACCTAGCTTAAGGCATGTACGTGTCTAGGGTTGTCCAGCAGAAGTAATGGAATATAATCCACAAGAAAACAAACTTGATTCTAAGACAATTAGTGGATTTTTTATTGGCTATCCTAAGAAATGAAAGGGTTATGTATTTTACTATCCTAATCATAATACATGAATAGTTGAATCGGGAAATGTTAGATTCTTGAAAAATGGTGAAACTAGTGGGAGTGGAGAACCACGAAAAGTGGACATTCAAGAAGTCCAAATTAGGGACGTTTCTCCACCTAATATTGCACCTAAGATTTTTGTTCCTAATATTGTACCACAATCAAGTGACACAATAGAAAAGCGTGATGATGTACAAATCCCATTAGATGAAATTAGAAACAATGAATTAGTCACTATTCAAGAAAATAACAACGAACCACAAGAAACATCAAGGTGATCTGTATGGGAAAGAAGATCTAAAATTCCCAATGATTATGTGGTTTATGCTATTGAAAGTGAATACGACTAAGTCTCGATGAAGACCCAATATCATTCCAAAAGGCCATGGAAAGTGACAATTCTACAAAGTGGTTGATTGCTGCAAAAGAAGAAATGCAGTCTATGAGTGATAACAATGTTTGGGACCTAGTTGAGTTGCCCAATGGTTTCAAAATTGTTGGGTCAAAGTGGATATTTAAAACTAAATGTGACTCAAAAGGTAACATTGAAATATACAAGGCTCGCCTTGTTGCTAAGGGTTTCATTCAAAAGGATGTCTTTAATTATAAAGAGACATTCTCTCTAGTTTCAAAGAAGGATTCCCTAAGGATTGTCTTGGCTTTGGTGGCTCATTATGATCTCGAGCTTCACCAAATGGATGTGAAAACCTCCTTTCTAAATGGAGATCTTGAGGAGGAAAAGTATATGGACCAACCTGAAGGATTCTTGGCTACAAGAAAAGAAAATATGATATGTAAGCTGAGGAAATCAATATATGGACAAAAAACAAGCTTCCAAACAATGGTATTTAAAGTTTAATGATACTATAACATCATACGGTTTTGTAAAAATCATAGTTGATCGATGTATCTACATAAAAATTAGTGGGGTAAGTTTGCAATTTTGGTCTCATATGTTGATGATATTTTAATTGCTGCAAATGACATGAGCATGCTTCATGATATAAAGAAATATCTCTCTAAGAACTTTGAAATGAAAGATATGGGTGAGGCATCATATGTGATTGGAATAGAAATTATCAGAGATAGATCACAAGGATTATTAAGTCTTTCTTAGAAAGGATACATTAATAAAATCTTAGAGAGATATAGAATGGAAAAATGCTCCACAGGAATAGCTCCTATTTAGAAAGGGGACAATTTCAATAAAATGCAGTGTTCTAAAAATGAATTAGAGTGTAAAGAGATGGAAAGAATTCCATATGCATAAGTGGATGGGAGCGTAAATTATGTTCAAACATTTACTCTGCCAGATATCAGATTTTCGATTGGTATGTTGGGTCGATATCAAAGTAATCCTAGAATAGATCACTAGAAAGCTGCAAAGAAGGTTCTCAAGTATTTGTAAGGCAACAAAGAGCACACGCTCACATACAAGAGATCTGATCACTTGGAGATAGTTGGATATTCAGATTCAGACTGTGCTGGATGCGTTGAAAGTAGGAAATCAACATTTGGCTATTTGTTCCTATTAGCTGAGGGAGCAGTATCTTAGAAGATTGGAAAGTGATCCGTCATTGCTACTTCCACCATGGAAGCCGAATTTGTTGCATGCTTTGAGGCGTTCACAATTCATGCATTGTGGCCACGAAACTTTATTTCAGGGCTTGGGATTGTTGACACCATAAATAATCTGCTAAAAATTTATTGTGATAATTCTGCAGCTGTCTTCTTTTCAAAAAAAGACAAATAGTCAAAGGGTGCTAAACACATGAAAGTACTTGTCCATAAAAGAAGAAGTACAAAAATGTAGAGTGTCTTTTGAGCATATTAGAACGGATATGATGATTGCGGATACATTGACTAAAGGACTAGCTCCTAAAGCATTTATTGGCCATGTGGAGCGTATTGGTATTATAGATAAATAAAACCTTGCTATTTTAATTAAGGTATGCTTATTATGAGTACGACACTTCAAATTCACTAAAAGTTATGTTCTTATTATATTAAATATATTATCATTATAGCATGTGTATACAATTATGATTTTAGATGTGAGTATTAAATTATTTCTCATTATAAAAGTAATTAGAATTAATTTGTGATACATGGAAGGGATCATGTCGTTCAATGATGTGTGACCGCCATGATTCAATCATTTCTAATTTTATAAAGATAATTAAAGATTATATGAACTTGGGATAAAATGCGCATTATTGTTGACACAAAGGTCAAGTGGGAGAATGTAAGAATATTTATATTCTATACATGACATATGTGTCTTATTGATCAATATTATAATTAAGTACATATTAATGTTAGGTTATAATATATGAGTCGACACCGTGATGGATCGGTCTTGGTTAAGGCATTAGAATCCGGATGAAATGATTATCCTCATCCCTTACCTCATTGTAAAAGTACCATTCTCTCTATTATATATTATGCATGTTATAATTAAGTACATATTAATGTTAGGTTCTAATATAAGACTAATTAAGAAGTAATTAAATATATAATGATTATATATGCATGATTTTACTTTTATATATGGATATACACGTGAAAGATGGAAGTAATGGTTATGACTTATGAATACAAATGAATGAAGACTTTCATAACATTTATGTTCATAAAGGAATAGTAAATAACATAAATGAGATGAAATGCTACATTAATTTTCATAGTATGCATTGATAGAATTAATATGAAAAGTTATTAAGAGAAGTTTCATTTGATAATTTGGCTATATATACAAGTTTGTTTGTTTGTGTTCATTAAGGGGAATAAGTTCATATAACACCATTAAAAGTGTACTAAAAGAAACTACTTACCACAACAATAGTAGAAAATACCACTATTAGATATTAAGAGAGGAATATCAAGGTTGTACTTTGATTCCTTTTCCATCAAAAGAATCATTCAAATAGAAAGGCGAAGGGAAGACAATATCAAGCTTATTAATCCACCATGGATCAAGGTTGTCTCTTAATATTGTGATATTGTACGCAGGTTGGATTAATTCAATTCTAGTGATTGATTTTTGGATTGAAATCATAAAGAAATTGAAGACGTCTTCTCATAGAAGGGGCTATTGGAAATATGACACTAAAAAGAACAACTTTGATTAAACTCAAAGAAAATATTACAAGAACAATTACTCAAACAACACTACAAGTCGTTGTTATTTTTCTTTTTTTTTCTCTCTTTAGAAGTTTTGCCTTCTACTTGATGATAAACAACTAAGCAACTCACCTATTTATAGATGAATAATACAACTCCCAACTAACACATCTACTAACCACAACATCTAACTAAACACAACTCCCAACTTAAACAATTAAGCCAACATATTTTGTTAAATTTAATGACTTCCAAATAGGTTGTAGTTAACAGCCTCCAATTTGGTTCGAGTTTCTTATTTGGATCAAGTTTATAATCCAACACTCCCCTTAAACTTGATCTAGTCATTCCAAGTAGACTTCTCAATTTCGTGAAGCTTTTAATCGTCAATGGCTTGGTGAATATATCCGCAAGCTTATGTCTTCACGTATTCAATTTGTACTTCTTTTCACGTAGCATACTCTCGTATGTAATGATAGTGTATATCGATGTGTTTACTTCGATCATGGAATACAGGATTCTTTGCTAAGGCAATGGCTGACTTGTTGTCAACATAGACGTTAGTCAGTTCTTCTTGTAATAAGCCGATCTCCTTCAATAAATTTTGGAGCCAAATTGCATGATAAACATACGAGGTTGCTGCAACATATTCTTCTTCACAAATAAACAATGTGACAATTGGCTGCTTCTTTGACATCCATGTGAAAGCACTATCACCGATGAAAAACAAAAATCCACTAGTGTTTCTTCAATTATCTTTATCTCCACCCCAATCACTATCGTTATAACCAACAAGATTGTAATTATTAGATAGTGAATACAATAAGGTGGAGTCAATTATACCTTTCACATATCATAGAATTCTCTTAGCAGCTTTTGAAGTGGGTGGTATTGGGTGATTCTATGTAGCGGCTTACAAATTCGATAACATGAAGAATGTTTGGCCTCATGCAGGTGAGATAGCGTAGACTTCCTACTAGACTTTTAAACAATTTTTTATCTACACTTTCACCTTCTTCATGTTTCGATAGTTTGATCCCATACTCCATCGGCATGATGATCGACTTACAATTATCGATTTTCAACTTTTTGAGGATTTCCCTTGCATATCTCTCTTGTGAGATGAAGATTCCATCATTTCCTTGCTTGACTTCAATCCCAGGATAAAACACCATATGTCCCATGTTAAAATTCCATTATCATCACTAACATGAATTCTTCATATTATATGATTGGGTTGCTTCCAATGAAAATTAAATCATCCACATAGAGGCACACAATCAAACGTCTCCATCTTCGACCTTTGTATATAGAGCATGCTCATAGGGACATTTGTTGAAACCATTCTCTTAGAAGTACTTATCAATTTTGCTATTCCATGCCCTTAGTTCTTGTTTCAAACCATAAAGAGCATTCTTTAACTTTAACGCCTAGTCATCATGGCCTTTGGGTTCATAACCTAGGGGTTTCTGGATGTAGACCTTGTCTTCAAGTACTCCATTTAGGAAAGTAGATTTTACATCCATTTGATGAATCTTCCATTTGTTTTGAGCAGCTAAAGAAATAATGAGTCTAACAGTTTCCAATCCAGCAACTAGAGCGAATACTTCATCATAGTCAATTCCAACTTTTTGAATGTAGCCTTTTGCAACGAGCCTCGCCTTGCAACTTTCTATCTCTCCTTTTACATTTCTCTTTATCTTGTACACCCATTTGACACCTAAAATCTTGTGTCCTTTGGGAAGTGAGTCCATCAAGCCTCCTGGAAATTCCAGCGAGCCCGGTTTTTTCCTTTATATATTGGGATTTTTTTGGATTGAATGAAGCTCGAAATTTTAGATAAAAATTCTATTTTCATGAGAAACAATAACAAGAAAATATTTTCTTTTAAATAATTTGAATCCAAAACACGTTTGGATTCCGAAACTTTATGATTTTTAAATCAACTTCCATCTATTTCTTAATCTAAAAATCCTCAGATATTCTCGGGTCTAAAATAAATTTAGAACCCGAGTCTGATTATCTTTTGGGAAAAATAAACATTTAGTTTCCACTCAAACACCAACTAAAATTAGAATGAAGAACGCTCCCGGGGATCATATGGATAAGCCGAAGTGGAGTTATGCCGAAAGGATAAGCCTCCGACTTTATAGAATTGCTGGTGCTTCTTGTCTACTACTTCTCCGGGTTTCATCTGTGGACCTAGGATTTTTACTATATTCTAAATGTTGAAATTTACCTTCTTTATCAGTAATTTCTTGATTAATGGAAATGCATGATAGGATACCCCCACGAAGGGAATACAAATTATTCCTGGATAACAGACCTCACATTTTGCCATGCGATCATTTTCACTAAATGAAAATGGTCAACATACTTGTAAATAAAATAAATTGTTTTATTTCTAAATAAGAACTTTGAATCGTCGATGTTTTAATTAGGTCACACGGGAGTTCTCAAAATTAAATCGAACATACGTGAAATATTGTGCTATATCTTATGCTAACCATTGTGGATGCAGGTTAGATGTATGCCTAAGATTTATTTTACTTCGGGTATTGCAAATATTTTTACGAAAAATTTAATTAATAGATTAGGCGGGCTATTGCATCCCCCGAGGTTATGTAATTTTTAATCTTTTCTTTTCCACATTTATTTACTGCTTTATGTATGGATTTACTTATTTCCGCATACACATTAAATCACATTATAACTTGAAAATGGCATAAGTGAGAATATGCATAATTAAGAGCTAATCCAGGTGGTGACTCTACACTAAGAGATGGCGGATTCGAGTTTGACTGATCTAAAAATGTTTTCGCTTACTCTAAAAAACATCCGAGTCCCTGACCCGGTACTTTTTAAACACCCCGGTGGACCACGCCTCTCATCCCGCGCACTCTTAGACCATCGCTCTGTGTTGTCCGCTCACAGTGGCGACTCCGCTGGGGATTTTTCTTAAAGCTTTTTCTAAAAGGTTTTAGATTTTGGATAAGTGCTGAAAATTATTGATCACATTGCAATAAAAGGGATTAGCCCATAAGTTTAAGGTACCCTATTACCACGAAGCTTTCTCTTGTACAAATCTGCCTCCCTGAGAAAAGATAGTACTTGAGCGGGTGGAGCACTTGTTGCCATATCGCATGTATCTCCCTCGTTAGAGGCTTGGAGTGTATTGTAGTGCAACAAGAACCTTCTACATCAACAACCAATTTACAAACCTCATATAAATAAGCCGTAGGCATTTTCCTAGGGTGTTCCCCAATAAATGACCATGCATTATATTTTCCTGCAGGTGCACTCCTCAGTATCTTCATGGTACTAAGATGAACCAAACTTAGGATAGAGACTAGCCAAAAACCCCACGCGCAGGAGTTGTATGGTTGGAAGTATAGACGTTGCATGCTATGTGCTACTTACTTATTATTGTAAAAATGTCATGCTAACCACAAATCTTAGTGCAGACACTAGAATGCACACACTCATCATATTAAAATGATGTAACATATCATCTTCGCATGAGCATCACACATACTTAGGATTAGTAGACACTTGAGATAGTGTTTCCCTAAGACAACATAAAACCACTTAGAAACATCACTTACCCCTTTTCAGTGAGATGCCCACTTGACATCCGGCTATTAACCCGTACAGGGCAAACATACCTTTCTTTTACTACGTGATGTCCACTTGACATCGGACACTCAGCCCACAAGGGGAAATAATATATCCTACACATCATCTTTAACATACTACATAGCCCAAACAGGGCTTATACCTACCAAAACCATTTTTCCTACATCATATGATGTCCCTGCTGACATTCGAACGTAAGCCCACACAGGGTAAACTTATTTCAAATAGACCTTACCTTACCAAATATTCAAAGGTATATGCTTAATACCCAAACAATCCACCCACATGGGGTAAAGATTCATGTATCACCACATACCCTCAAATAGCAATGACCACACAGGCATCCGAAACTCCAACCTGATTGGGTAAAATAACCATATCATTCATTCAATAGCTACATATGGTGGTTGTTTTCATTTAATCAGGATTTGTCACATTGCTTACCCGAAATAATTTTGACCTCCTCATTCCATAAGATCTAGTCATAGTACAAAATCTTAAACTATCGACCTATTACCACATGGTAATTTGGTCATTTCATATACACCATTCACATTACAATGTCACACAGACATCATAAAGATTTCAAATCCAACCCCAAGTGTTGGATTTTCATTTCCACCTGTTCTTATTTTTACCTAACAACTAACCTGTTTGTTTCAAATGGATTGATAAACATATTATTTATCTCACATCATGGTATACTAACCCCTTATGAATGCAGCCATTACATTAAACATCTCACGCATTTTTCACATCACAAATCATGTCATGAATCTCAAACGCATTATCTGATGATCTTCTACTTATGTATCGAAAGGGGGCTTGGAAAAGGCTTGCTTACCTCCTGGTCCACATTTCTCTAATTGTGGCCAATCTGGAGGGGGTTTTGTACATTGGCTCAAGTGGAGACTCGAGTTTTCAGATTCAGTTCAGCAAGCGACTTTTAATCTTGATAGCATGACCAATCCACAAGACAAAGTTGCGGAGGGGGATCACCCCTCCCTTACGGTACAAAACTCTCAACAAACACATTAGTCATCGGTGAGCGCTGAGATTGCAGCTGCCTTGGATGCCTTTGCCAACAGTGAATAACTAGCATCGCTTATTCACCAACACACTGGGAGAGCTCAAAATGTGGTGTCTAGATTGGAGGTCACCCTTAAAAACGATGGTCCAACTAGCAAACCTAAAATACGGGGACCTCCTACCTCACATGTAGTGCACCCAAATCCTACCACCCTTTATCAATTCGAGGTAGGACAAAGTCAGCTGAACCAAGCTCAGATTGGGAAATCAAGATATAACTTTGCAAATCCTTCCTAGAATCAATTCTTCCCGGGATAAATTGGGCATCCGACGTTCAAACCAGGGCCTTTCTACCAAGGAATGACCTAACAGCCTATTCACAGTTTGAGTACATTAGTTGCCTCACAGTTCCAGGCACCTCAACTACCCAAAATTGTGACATTTCCCCAGGGACAATATAGCTCTTATCCAAGAGAAAGGAACGCCATCCTCCAACAACCAAGAATGGAGGAATTATGGCAATAGTTCTTGGCCATCTCATGAATCCATACTTGGTGCAACTGATAATCGAGGATGAAGACAGCTTGCCTCCAAACTTCGCAATGCCATAGTTTGAAAAGTATGTGGGATCTGGCGACCCGCGTGTTCACTTAACATATTATCAGACGGTGATGAGAAAATTAAGGGTCAGTGAACGGATGATGGCTTTGCTCTTTGTCGTCTCCTTGGGCCACCGAATCAATGAATGGTACAACCACCTTTCGCTGGACATAGCTACTAATTGGAATAGCCTTGCTCAGGCTATGATGGGGCCTTATGGTTTCAACTCTCAAATGGAAACCACAATGCAAAATTTGGAGGCTATAAGGTAAGAACAGGGTGAGAGCTTCAAATCCTACTATGTGCTTTGGATGGCCACACAGGTCAGGCTTTGGGGTCACTTAAGTCTACCAGAAATGATAACCAAGCTTCTGGATGGTGCACTGCCATCATATAGGAACAAGTTTGGATCAAACATCTTTTCGAGCTATCAAGAAGTGTTTGAGAAGGCAGATAGGATGGAGCACTTTGAATCCATGGATACATCTGAGTGGCACTGGAATAACCCATGATTGATGATGTAATAAATTAGCTTTTAGCCACTTTGTCCACGAGGCTTTTGAATTTTCGAATAAATTGAACTATGTTTATTTGCTTGATCTTCTATTGATGACATCATGCATTGTCATAAGCATATACATAATTTTTTTAGCATGTGTGACACATCATGTCATGAAATTAATTTGGGTATCAATGGATTCCCAACAATTACAATAAATTCAAATGATTTGACTCTTGAGGAAAAGTGAGAGACAAACACATGTGCTTAGATAACCATCTGCCTCATCCTATAAAGACGTAAGGTTGACGAAAAGATCTCTAAGCATGAAACATCCACCGACTATTAAATTAGTCAATCAGAGGTCAGAATGATCGAAACTAGAAAAGAATGAAGCCCGCAAAGATCAATATGATCGAAAGCCAGAATGAGGCCAAAATGTCAATAAAGCAAACTGAGGTCAAACAACCAACGCAACATCAAAGAACACAAAGAAGAGGTCAGAAAGCATCAATACCTCGTCAAATGGCCCAACACTTATGGGCCGATCACATCATTGTGGAGGGAATATCATTGAGTAAAAAATTGTCAACCTCAATGAATCAAGCTATTAGATCTGATCTCTGACATATCACCTATCATTGGAGAACAATTGAACTCAAAAGGAAACGCTGATGATCAAGACTCATCATCACATACACCTTAAGCCAGCAAATCAACCAAGTCTTACACAATTGCTATCATGCATAGGTGAAAGAAATAAATTGGTAAAAAATGGTACCAATAAAAAATAAATTAACCTGTCAATTAACACTATGTTAGTTGAGCAAAAATAAGGGCTTCTTTTCAAAATAGAAAAAGAACAGTCCACTGAGTTGAAAACCCGAAAAGGACTGCTTAGATAAAACTTAGGACATCGAGAAAACCACATGGGTTAGAAAACCTGAAAGGGCTAATCAATGGAAGGAGTAAAATCATTTGAAACATTTATACCCCTATTAAGTTCATTAATGAATTGTCATTTTTGCTGAATCTTGATGCATATGTTTATTTTGATTGCTTGCATGCCAATGGTAGAATATCTCAAGTAAACTTCCAAAAAATGAAAAAGTAAAAATAAAAAAAAATGAGTCTGCTGGATTGAAAACCTGAAAGGGCGGTCCAGGTAAAAATTAAGACAAGGTTCGACAGATTGAAAACCCGCAAGGGTGATCTATGCAGAAATTAGAACCAAAGAAATATCAAACTCATCATCTCCTCCTCGGAACGGTACGTGGCATTATATACCTCCAACATGTTAGGCAAATGGCTTCTAAGCTATCATCGCCAACATAATGCGTGGTCAACAACTCATCTTCCTCATATCTGATCCACGAATCCATGGTCGTCGCTCTGAGGAAGTCATCCATGGAATCCCTAACAAGACAAATCCTAGGGGTAACCATGCACCAGCACAAGAGAAGGCTCTTAAATGAATGAAGCCCACAACACCTACAATAGAAGAACATACATCATATGATAAATATTGTTCATAAAATCATGCATACATAACATACGCATCATGTTATCTATAGGTAAAGACAATGCCAAACTGGGGCAACCCCATCCTAATAAACAAGAAACTCCACCTCCATTTGGGGAATTTGCAAACACCTAGAAAGATGATGGCCAACTCAAGCCTAAAGTCAACATAGCATCACAAAAGCCTCCTAAAACAATGGAGCAGTCTTCAAGACATCCCTAAATTTTCATTAAACTCATTTATTCATCATGTTTTAATTTTTTATTGAAGGGGCAAGAATTTTTGCTTCGCATAAACTCAATCAAATAATTAAAACATTCATCATAAAATATATTAACATTATACTTTTCTCTAATTTGTCATAGGAAATAAATCAACATCCTACTAATGAAAATCAAAATACAACCGAAGAAGGAAACGGTTATCTCAATGACTGAAGAAAGAAACTATCTCATCCACCAACCAAAGAAAGAAACAGTTATCTCAACGGGGTCGCTTCTAAAATGGATTCAGACACCCTACTCCCGCAGTTCCAACGGTCAAAGTCAACCGGAAGTCAACTCACAAGGGGCATACAATGACCACAACTAAAGAAATAAACGGTTACAGACTATAACAGGGACGTCGTAGAAAAAAACTGTCGACCCGCCCACAAGGGGCATCAAGCACCAAGGGATTCCAAAGAAAGAAATGGACAATCCTGCGAGGATATGGTGCCAGAAAGGAAGGCCCACATCATCACAAATCGGGATCGAAAAAGGTAACAACCACATCGGTTAGGTATATTCTCAATACCTACGCTCCATTTCGTGTGATTATACTGGTTATACAACCAGCAATTATCACACGAGGGGTAGCTATAAGCACAGGATTTTGTACTAGCTTGCACGTTCAATGATGAAGGCTTTTCGGGATATTTATCCTCAAATCACACAATTTTCGATTATCTGAAGATCTTCGAAGGGGAATGTTCCTCGTCGCTGAATTGTGTTAAGGACTTTAATTATTTTATAAAATAAAGATTTTGGTAAAATTTATTAAATAAATAAATTTAAAAATATATAAAAAAATAAACAATAAATATAAAAAGTCAAAACCCAACTAAACTGGGCTCACCAAACGGGCGAGCCCGGTGCATCGACTTGTTAGATTCCAACGAGCCATGAGGGCTTGCTAGAATTTCTTGCATGCCCCTCATTAGAAATCCGAGCAACGAGCCTCGTTGGAAATCTACTGAGGCTTACTGGATTCCAACGAGCCTGCTGAAAATTCCAGCGAGGCTCACTAGAATTTCCAGCATGGCTCGCTGGAAATTCTAGCGAGCCATGTGGCTCGCTGGAATTTTCTAGTGAGCCTGGTTTTTTCCTATATACTAGGACTTTTTTGGATTGAATGAAGCTCAAAATTTTCAAAGAAAATTTCTATTTTCACGAGAAACAACAATAATAAAATATTTTATTTGAAATAATTTGGATCCAAAACACGATTGGATTCCGAAACTTTATGATTTTTAAATCAACTTTCATCTATTTCTTCTTCGAAAAATCCTCATATATTCTCAGGCCTAAAATAAATTTAAAAATCGAGTCTGATTATCTATTGGGATAAATAAACATTTATTTTTCACACAAACACCAACTAAAAGACGAACGAGGAACACTCCCGAGTATTATACGGATACGCCGAAGTGGATTCACGCCGAAAGGGTAAGCCTCTGAGTTCCTAGAACTAATTATTTTGTGCTTCCTGTCAGCTACTTCTTCTCCGGGTTTCATCTATGGACCTAGGATTTTTACTTTATTCTAAATGTTGTTATTTCCCTTCTTTATCAGTAATTTCTTTGTTAATGGATACCCCCACGAAGGGAATACAAATTATTTCTGGATAACAGACCTCACCTTTTGCTATGCGATCATTTTCACTGAATAAAAATGGTGAACATACTTGTAAATAAAATAAATTGTTTTATTTAGATATAAGAACTTTAAATCATTGATGTTTTAATTAGACCACATGGGCCTTCTCAAAATTAAATTGAACATACGTGCAAATATTGTGCTATATATTGTACTAACCATTGTGGATGCATGTTAGATGTATACCTAGGATTTATTTTCCTTCGGGTGTTGCAAATATTTTTACGAAAATTGTAATTAATATATTAGGCAGGCGGTTGCATCCCCCGAGGTTATGTAATTTTTAATCTTTACTTTTCCCCATTTATTTACTACTTTATGTGTAGATTTACTGATTTCCGCATACAAGTTAAATCACATATTATAACTCGAAAATGATATAAGTGCGAATATGCACAATTAAGAAATACAGTTTTCTATAGATGTAATATAATATGATCCAATAAGAAATAAGCAACTTATCTCGAACCCGAATCTCTGTGTCTTAGTGGGCTGCCCCCCTGACGTTAAGCCTCATAGGACTCTAATTCCTGGAAAGAGCTAATCTAGGTAGTAACTCTACACTATGAGATGGCGAATTCGGGTTTGACCGATCTAAAAACATTTTCGCTTTCTCTACCATACCTTATGGTCCCCGACCCGATACTTTTCAAACACCCCGGTGGACCGCGCCTATCATCTCGCGTGCTCTCAGCCCATCACTCCCTGTCATCCGCTTACAACAGGTAAATTCAATTAGTTTGTTAAAGGAATCTCAAGGAAGCAGGATAGAAAAGCGATAGCAAAGAAGAGAAAGAAGTTAAGGAGGATAAAAGAGCCAGTAGAACAAAGGGAGTGATAATGGTAATTACGTGCGTGCCTAAGTTTGAATCACCTAGGAAGAAAGTAAAGACCTCCACAAGTAAGAAGACAAATGTGAATTTCCAGGTGGATATTATAAATCCTTATCAAAAGAATTCCCTGGTTGAAAAACCACATGCAAATCCAATCATGGTAGAGTTAATTGTAGAGAACTACACAATTAGGTGAATCTTGCCAGATACGAGTAGCTTAGTAAATATCATCACGAAGAAAGCATTAGAAAAACTAGAGGTACATCATTCCATAATCCTGGTGGGATGTTCATCGCTTATTGGACTAAATGGTTAGCCCATACAATCATTGGGAGAAGTAACACTGGATGTAGAAATGGGCAACCTCAAACATAAATTTCGAGGTGAAGTGGAGTTCACAATAGCCAAAATCTTAGTTGAATTTGATATTATCTTGGGTAAACCATTCCAAACGAAAAATTACATACTCATATCTCCCATGGATTTGGTATATCTTATACCAACTGTGAAAGGAACAACAGTAGTGAACAGAAATCCTCAAGTGGCGCAAGAAACTAACTTGGAGTCTCTCCAAAGAGAGTCATATTTAATTGAGGAAAATGATGAGTCAAAAAAGGAGGAGAAAATCAAGCTGGTTGAAGAGCTAGAGGAGGTGAAAGTTGTGTTGGACCTATCTTTGAAAATAGGCAAATATTTAGATAATGATGCCAAGGCAGAGATCATATGTGTGCGAACAGACCAACAGCATACCTTCTCTTGGTCTACGGATGATTTGGTAGGGGTTAAACTAGAGGTAACAAAGCATGAGCTAAATTTAAATCCCAATGTCGAGTTGGTAATACAAAAGAAAAGAAAGCATGCACCAAAAAGACAATGAGCAATAGAGGAAGAAGTGGATAAGCTGCTCAAAGTAGGTCATATAAGGGAGGTACAATAACTTAGATGGCTGGCTAATGTGGTATTGGTGAAGAAGTTGAGTTGCGCCTATAGGATGCGTGTGGACTTTATAGATTTGAATAAAGCTACACCAAGAACAGCTATTCACTCCTAAGTATAGATCAATTAGCAAACTCAACAATAGGATATGCAGTCTACTCGTTGTTGGATGCAATGTGCGGATACCACCAAATGCCCATGAATGCAATAGATGAAGAAAAAACATCCTTTATAACACACAAAGGCACGTACTACCACATAATCATGCTATTTGGCTTGAAAAATGCTGGCAACCTACTAAAGGCTAGTGAATGACATGTTTAAAGAAGAAATTGGGAAATCTGTGAAAGTGTAAGTGGATGATATGATCATCAAAAGCAAGAATATCAAAAAGGTTTTCAAAATCTTGCAAGAGTACCACCTGAAAATTAATATGGAAAAGTGTACATTCGAAGTTAAAAATGGAAAATTTTTGGGGTTCATGATCTCATAGAGGGGGATAAAGGCTAATCTGGAGAAGATAGAGGCAATACTTAAGATGGAGCCGCCTAGAATTTGGAACAAAGTACAATGCTTGAATGGGAGAATCAATGCTTTGGGAAGATTTTATTGGTCCTTAGACAGCTTGTAAATAACCGTAGAAGGGAGGTGAATGCGAATCTTGGTTACTTCTTAGATTTATGAAATTAATTAACCAAGTTGAGATTTTAGATGCATGCTGAGTTGATCTAAAAACTTATTAACTGCTCAGCTTCGCTAGCACAGTTTATCTTCAATCTCTTGCTGAGTACTCTACTCAGCTTGGATTGGATCGATTTTTCAAGTAAAAACACTTAACGATAAAAAGAATGATGAATGAGCTTGACATAATAAAAGCTAAAGCTTAAGTTCAGAACTTCAACACCTAATTTTATCCTGGTTTTGCCCATAGCCTACCTCCCATCCCCGAATTCCTTCTCTGAGCTTTCATTCACTAGTGTTCGTTCCTTAGGCAGAGCAGCCTTTACAGTGGGTAGACATAGTTTTTACAGACCTTTCTTTCTAACTACCACTCAACTCAGTTTGGGCACCCTTCCCAAACTAACACTCAGATTTGAAATGAAAGTGCAAACTGAATTCATCTTATAAAATGTTGAATCCTTGCAATGTTGAATCTAAGTAATAGATTCTATCTATTACAAACAGGTTTGAAATGATTGTTTACCGATTTCTTAACTTTGGAATTTCTTGAAGCTAGGAGTATTTTAGCAGAGTTTCAGCTCTTAAAGAAATTCGAGGTGATTCACCAAGTTTGAATGTCTGCTTCTATCTTTTATTTATACTTTAAGCTTTGCAAAGTAGCCATTACAAACTTTTCATCTTTCCAGTTCTTCAATTTCTCTTCTCTTCATATCTTTCGAATCTTCCCATTGGAGATAGATTCCAGGATGTTTAGAGATAGATATTAGAACGTTGAGGCACGATAAAATCCTGTTGAGAAATTCTCATTTATCTTCAAGCAAAACGGAATGAGAGAGAGGCGTGCGAAATGCAACGTGGAGTGTTGTGATTAGTTGACATTGCTGATGTTTACAAAGAAAAGTGGGGGCACTAAGAGAATGGCACATGTCAGAGGATTCTTTTTGTCTTGGGCTTTAGTGAGGAACCTCCAACATTCCGTACTAACACCTTTTTGAATTGTGAGGAACACTAGAAATCTTCATTAATTTTAGTGCTTTTTAACCTGAAAAAAAATCGAAAGAGTATTCCATTTTTCACAGAAGACGTTAGCAACACAGGTGTCTTTTAAATCTCTAAATGTTAATGAATTCAACTTTTAATAAATAAAAGGTAACTCAGCATAGCTGAGTTGATAAACTTCTAAACTATGTAGTACTCAACATAGACTCAGCTTTTCCTACTCTAAGCTATAACTTAATTAATTACTCAGCACACTGAGTTATTTTATCTTAAACAAACTCAAGTCAGCTTCATTAATTAAGAGAAAACTTAGTACTCAATTAATTTCACTATCCTCGTCAGTTTGCTATTTCCAAAACGTTTAAGTATTGTGAAGTACCATTAAAACTTGGGTTCTACAATCTCCCTCATTTTGGACAAATAGCAAACCAGGTAATATAAGAGATTAATTGAACAATTTAAAGATATCAGAAATACTTGGAAATTGATGTAAAACTCTCTTGTGTTAAGTGACTTCCCTTAGTTAGTTTGAACTCCCCCATACTGAGTGAGTTTTTTACAAGCAGCTCAGCTTTTCCCATACTTAGAGGATTTTTCTTCATTTTGGGACTTTGACTTAGTTCAGCTTTTCTTTGAAATTAATCTCTTGTATGAGTTCCTGCATCAGATATCTAACACACAGCAGAAACATACATACAGTATAATAAATTAAAGTTAAGAAGATCTTAACTTGAGGTATAAACTTATAATTTTTATTAATTAATAAAATGATTTAGTCAGTACATTACTTATGTCCTAAACTAAGATTACAATACTAAGCCCTATTACAATTCTAGCTACTAGGTACATGGCTTTCTACTTTCTATATGCTGAGGAGGAAGAATAATTCTTGTCTTTATTTGGCTTTGGATTTTGCTGCTAAGGAGGTTAGTGATGCGGATTATGCGGAGGATAAGGAGGTCGCCTTGGAAGAGTTCCCTTGTTGAGATTCGTCGTTCAGAGAGCATCTTCAGCTACCTTCTCCCCCTTTGCTATCTGACCTTCACAATTTGTTCAAGGCAGAGGTTAAAGGCATCGAGGGTAGCTTGGAAGTTCTCTTGTTGGCTGATGATTTGAGGGTAAATCTCTTGCTCCAGCTACTATTTTCCCTTAGAAGAAAGAAACTCTTATCATTGAGTTCGCTAAGGAGAAAATGGTGACATCTGGAGAGGTGAGCGATCTGATCAAATCCCTAGTATGCGAACTGTTGAAAATAGTGAAGCAGAGCTCTGAAGTCTACTGTAGACAATGCGATCTTCTATTGCACCTCCATATCAAGGATCTTGGGGCCAAGGGGTGATATACACTAAGCTGTGTAATCAATATCCTTAGCGTCCAATTCGCATGTCCTGACCAGAGTTCCAACATTCTTCTGTAGGTCTTCTACCTTCGACTTGATGACATTCAGCTTTTAATGAATGGTCATGCTGGGCTCGTGGCAATGCGATTCGGTAGGAGGTAGGCTTGGAGTTGGTTTTCTAGAAAGATCTTCACCATTACACTGATAAGAAATTTATACAAGGAGGAAATCTTGTTGTCTGTGTTTATATTGATATCTTGTTGGATAAAGTCCAGTTTGGTGTGGAGAGAGTCAAGGTTGATCATAAGAGCCTTATCCATCTTCGCGGAGATATCTATCAGTAGCTTCCAATTTGGTCTAGCTTATTATCATGATTCAGCAAGAACTTAGACTGGGTCTCCAACAGCTTGGTCAATGTCCTTGGTAGTCTCTACCTCCGTTAGAACACTCTCGATTTTACGATCGATGAGCTTCTTTAATTTGGCATGCTCTTCACCAAGTTTGTGGATTAGTGTCACTTACGTTTCCATATTGGTACTCAAGAGACTCAGTTGCTCAGTCGCAGCATCCACACTACCCTTTATCTTACATGCAACAGCGTTAGCTAATGTAGTAGACGTGGGGATAGTAGAGATGGCTGCTGTGAGCACGGGATTTTGTACCAGCTTGCACTTTCAATGATGACGGCTTTTCGAGAAATTTATCCTCGAATCACACGATTTTTGACCATCCGACGATCTTCAAATGGGAATCCTCCTCAGACGTTTTAAATTATTTAACTAAATAAAAAAAACAAAAAAAGAAAAAAAAAAAAAATATATATATATATATATATATATATAAAATAATAAAAGAATGAAGGAGACGTCATCCCGATCGCGAGGGAGCCTCGCGCGGAGGCAGCCTCACGCGAGGCAGCGCGAGGCTGCGCGGGGCAACTCGCGCAGCTGAGCGAGGCAGCCTCACAAGGAGGCAGCCTCGCGCGAGGCTGTGCGAGGGTAGCCTCGTGCAAGGAGGTAGCCTCGCGCGAGGCTACGCGATGCAGCCCGCGCGCGAGGCATCCTAGCGCGCGAGACCCCACGCCAGCGAGGTTCTATACTTTGGATTTTTAGATGTGTGTTGAGTGGAGAATGATGTGTGCACTTTGGTATAAAAATTGTAAACTACTCAACTTCGCTAACTTAGTTTACCTTCATTATGTGTTGAATAAACTACTTAGCTTTGATTAGTTTTCATGCAGATATAATAAAACAGAGAGAATGATGAATTGAGGAAAACACTATAAAGGCAATAAAGTAGATAAAGGAAAGAGTACATCTCATATTTATACTAGTTCGACCCCTAGCCTACCTCTAGTCCTGGATTCCTTTCAAAGCTTTAATCTACAAGTGATTCCTTCCTTCAATAGGCGGAGAAGCATTTACAGTGGATAGACACTCACAGAAAGTACCCTTCTTTCTAGCTACCTCCCAATCCCTTAGTTTAGGTACCTGTGAGCACATGATTTTGTACCAGCTAGCACGTTCAATGATGATGGCTTTTCGAGATTTTTTATCCTCGAATCACAAAATTTTCGATTATCTAAAGATCTTCGAATGGGAATGTTCCTCGTCACCAAGTTGTGAAAAATAAAAACCTAACTAAACTGGGCTCGTCGAACAGGCTGGATTCCAGTGAGCTATGAGGGCTCGTTGGAATTTCCAACGAGCCCCTCGCTGGAAATCCCAGCAAGGCTCACTGGACTGGAATTTCCAGCGAGCCCAGCTCGAGCCCTATAAATATCGGGACCTTTATGGATTGAAGGGGGCCCGAAAAATTAGAGAAAAATTCTATTTTCACGAGAAAGAACAATGAGAAAAGTTACGAAAATATTTTCTTTCAAAAATTCTTTGAACAATTCGGATCCAAAATAAGTTAGGATTCCGAAACTTTATAATTTTCAAATCAATTTTCTTCTATTTCTTCTTCAAAAATCCTCAAATATTCTCGGGTCTAAAACAAATTTAGAACCCGAGTCAGATTATCTTTTGGATAAATAAACAATTATTTTTCACACCAAATCACAACCTTAAAAACGAATGAGAATAGCTCCCAGGGATCATACGGATACATCGAAGTTGATTCACGCCAAAAGGGTAAGCCTCTGAGTTCCTAGAGATGCATGTTTCGTGGTCTCTGTATTTTCTTTTTTATTTCATTTTACATGTGGACCTAGGGATTATTCTACTTCTTTCATTATGTAAATACTATTGTAATAATTCTTCTTCGTCTTTTATTTCTTTTTATTTAATGGAAATATCTATAGAATACCCCACGAAGGGAATAGAAAATCTATTCCCGGATGACAGACCACACATCTTTTCTATGCGAGCACTTTCACTAATAAAAATGAATAACATATGTGTTAGTAAAATGAATTGTTTTATTTCTAAATAAGAAATTTTCAATCGTTGATATTTTAAGTAAGCCACATAGACCTCGCCAAAATCAAATCGAGCATACATGAAAATATTCATTTTGTACTATATACCATGTGTTAACCTTTGTGGATGCAGGTTAGATGTATGCCTAGGTTTTATTTTCCTTCGGGGTATTACAATTTCAATTATTTTTTTGGAATTGTAATTAATAGATTAGGCAGGCGGTTGTATCCCTCGTGGTTATGTAATTTTAATCTTTACTTTTTCTTATTTATTTAATGCTTTATGTATAGATTTACTACTTTCCACATGTGCGTTAAATCATACATTACAAACTTAAAAACAACTTAAGTGCAAATATGAACAATTACGAAATGCGGTTTTCTGTAGATAGAATATAATGTGATCCAATAAGAAATAAGCAACTTATCCTGAACTCAAATCTCTATGTCTTAGTGGGTCGTCCCCTGGATGTTAAGCCTCACAGGATTTTAATTCCTAGAAAGAGTTAATCCAGGTGGTGACTCTACACTAAGAGACGGTAGATTTTGGTTTGACTGATCTAAAAATGTTTCTTGCTTTCTCTTTCAAACCTTTCGGGTCCCTAACCCGGTAATTATATTTTCAGCTTAAACACCCAGGTGGACCGCGCCTCTCATTTCGTGCGCTCTCGACCCATCGCTCCGTGTCGTCCACTCACAGTGGCAACTCCGCTGGGGATATTTTCTTTAGCTTTTTTCTTTCAAACGTTTTAGATCTTGGATGAGTGCCGAAAATCATAGATCACATTATTTCGTATTCTCTTAATTATGACATATTCATAAATTTGCATTGTAATATAAGGGATTAGCTCATAAGTCTAAGGTACCCCTTTACAGCGAAGCTTTCTCCTATACTACTCTGCCTCCCTGAGAAAATATAGTACTTGAGCGGGTGGAGCACCTATTACCATACCGCATGTACCTCCCTCGTTAAGTCCCATTTGGGGAGAGGCTTGGAGTGTATTTTAGTGCAATAAGAACCTTCTACATCGACAACCCATTTACAAACCTCATGTAAATAAGCCATATGCATTTTCCTTAGGGTGTTACCCAACAAATGGCCATGCATTATATTTCTTTGCAAGTGCGCTCCTTAGTATCTTCATGGTACTAAGATGAACCAAACTTAGGATAGAGACTAGCCAAAAACCCTACTTCCGGGAGTTGTATAGTTGAAAGTTTGGACGTTGCATGCTATGTGCTACGTGTTTCTATTTTCAATTTATCAATGTGCAAATGTTATGCTAACCATGAATCTTAGTGCAGACTCTTAAACACACACACTCATAATGTTAATATGATGTAACATAACGTTTTCTCATCGTCATGATACCAAATTAGCATCACATATACTTAGGATTAGTTGACATTTGAGGTCATGTCACCCTAGGACAACTTGAAACCACTTAGAATCATGAAACATCACTTACCCTGTTTAGCGAGATGTCCACTTAACAT
Organism: Euphorbia schlechtendalii; assembly: GCA_949673415.1. Taxonomy (NCBI): domain Eukaryota; kingdom Viridiplantae; phylum Streptophyta; class Magnoliopsida; order Malpighiales; family Euphorbiaceae; genus Euphorbia; species Euphorbia schlechtendalii. The sequence continues at coordinate 27,531 of CATIWQ010018842.1, read as the reverse complement.
CCAACTATTAACCCGTATAGGGCGAACATACCTTTCTTTTACTGCGTGATGTCCACTCGAGATCTGACACTTAGCCCTCAAGGGGCAATAACACATTCAACACATTACCTTTATACCCAAAGTTTTACATGATGTCCACTTGACATCCGACACTTAGCCCATAAGGGGCAATAACATATTCAACACATTACCTATGAGGTGTTTGTTCGATATCTAACTCATAGCCCACAAGGGGCAATAATATATCCCACAAATTACCTATGAGATGTCCACTCGACATCCAACTCATAGCCCACACGGGGCAATCACACATACCATATGGCCTAAGCTGGGCAAACACCTACCCAAATCACATTTTTCCCACATTACACGAGGTGAACTTATTTCAAAAACCTTACATTACCAATCCTCAAGGGTATACGCCTAATACCTGAACCATTCACCCACATGAGGCCATCACCACATAGCCTCAAATAGCGATGACCTCATGGGCATTCGAAACTCTACCCTAATTGGGAAAATAACCAAATCATCCATTAGATAGCTACATACAGTAGTTATTTTCATTTTATTCTTATTAGGGTATTTCACACTACCTACTCGAAGTCAATTTGACCTCCTCATTCCATTAGATCTAGTCATAATGTGAAATCTTTTATATGAAGTATAAAAATGACTAAAACTATAGTGTTTATATTATAAAATTATAATGATAATATGTGTAATTATACGCTTATCAAGTATTCTTGAATGCCCCTTTTTAGCATCAGAAGTAATTCATTCGATTCACAAACAACATCGTGTGTGTTTTATCCTCAAATTAGACTTTCGCAAGGCCTTTGACAGCCTCTCTTAGACTTATATCGATGCGGTTCTAATGAAAATGGGAATTGGTCACAAATGGATTTCATGGCTTAGGGGTTGGAGATACAACTCGACGACGTCTATCCTGCTCAATGGTCGACCGTCAAAATAAACCAACATCCATCAAGGGGTCAAGCAAGGTGACCTGTTATCTCCATTCATTTTCATCCTTGCAGTTGAGGGGTTGAAGTGACTAATTGATGTTAGTATTCGCGAGGGTCTTATTCTGAGGTTCAAAATCGAAGATGATTTACCAGGCATTTCTTTGTTGTAATTCGTAGATGATGCAATATGTTTTCTTCCGGTAAATGGATCTTATCTTGACTTTCATAAGGATTCTCCCGTTGTTTTGAGCTCATTTCAAGCCTATAGATCAACTATCATAAGAGCTCTCTTCTTGGTATTAATGTGGATGATGTCATTTACATTCGGCATCTTCCAGGCTCGACTGCAAGATGGAAAAATTCTCAATTTCTTACCTCGTCACTCATCTTTGTTTCAAATGTTTGAACATCGAAAATTGGGATGCTTTGTTAGCAAAATTTTAGTAGCGCCTCGTGTCGTGGAAGGGGAAATGTCTCTCTTATGCAGGCCGCGAGGTCTTGAGTAAATCGGTACTCTCCTCTCTCCCGATTTATTTATTATCTCTTTCAAAACTACTAGAAATGGTGAATAGGAAGCTTGTATGCATTATGAGGAATTTTTTATGGAGAGGTGACCGCGTTAGTAAGGATATTTGCAAAGCTAGTTGAGATATTATAAACTTGCCGAAGCACCTTGGTGGATTATTCATTCGAGACTTTAGGCTCACGAATTGTAGCCTTTTTCTTAAATGGATTTAGCAACTCCGAAACATGGAAGATAATTCCTTATGGGTGGTTTTTTTGTGTGAAACGGTGTGGATTCGCATCTTGGTGGGACTTGATTGATTTTGATAGATTGAAGCTTTCACCGATCTAGCTAAATGTTATCTCAAGTTGCTATCGAAACAAAAATTATTGGCATTTTTTCCTCCACTACCTATCAGGTTCGGCTTGGGAATGCAACTCTACTAATTTTTGGCGTGATTCTTGGGCAGTCGATCAACCACTAAAAGATATCTTTGAGGATCTTTGGGACTAAAACTGGCTTGGTAAGTTTGGTATGCTTAGAATTATTGGAAAATGCGACTACTGGAAGACCGTTATGGTATAGAAGGTTGCGTTTAGCCGAACGCCATCTTTGTATTTATTCGGGTGATTCACGTTTTGTGAGGTGCTCTTTCTAATGAAAAGAGGGGTGGGTTTTTTTAGGCAAGCGAACGCATCAACCTAGTTGGGAAGTTCTCCCTGAAATTTTCACCCACTCCATTCTTTTTCCGATGGAGGGACACAATGTTCCACCGGAAGTTTTTTTGAAAAAAAGTACGGGTATGCTCAGTAAATTTCATGACCATGTTGATTGTAGTGTTGAAGTGGTATGATTGCCATTCGATTTGATAAATTGAAATGAATTACTAGCCACTTAATGATTTAAAGTGATAAGGACATTCAATAAGTCGTTGACTTATTTTATCATTTTATTCTAGATCAAGAAATACGATGAACTGCATAAGGGGATGACAAACACAATGCCTCTTGTTCATCATATTGATGTCAGTTGGCAAAGGACTTTGTGAGATAACTACTGGGTGCAACATCTTTAATAGGCGTCTGTACTCTTTCTCAATTAGGGGTTGTAATGGTTTACTAGAATTCGCTCACAATCTATGGGTGAATCCCATTGCTAACATATGAACAGACTCAAAGGATCGTGCGCTTAGAACTACTAATCTGGGATTCCTTGTACATGCAATGTTACAAGACTTGATGAATAATTGATTATTAATTAATTGACATGCGAAGTCAATGTAATTGAATAATCTATATATGTCCGAGAAATTAATTTAGTTAATGGTATAATATAATATAGATTATATTATTCATTAAAGTAAATTAATTAAATGTATTTACATATGGTATTTATTTAATTTATAATCAAAAAAAATTCATATGTTAAATAATTTAATAGAATAAATTTAATCAATAAAGTTGACATACTATATTAATTAATTAGTTAGTTTAGTTAATTTAATTAATATGTAGTATGACATTTTATTTGATTAAATATAAAGTTTCAATTTTTCCATGGGCTTAATTTGTAGATTATAAAAGATGACATTTGAGTTTGTTTAAGGAATTAAATTAAAGGGCTTAATTATTAAACTACATATTTAAAGGGATCAATTTATAATTAGAATTAACCTAAACCTAATTAGTTATTTGGGATAAATACAAAATTGAAATAAATAAATTTAAATAAAAATCCCAAAAGAAAATTTTATTCATAATAAAAACGTGATCTGCCTCTGCAGTATGATATGATTGGGATGTGAGTTCCGCTAACACCAATTATCATTTTGGGATTTGATTGTTATTGGAGTTTTATCGGTTCTTCTTTGTCCATTCAGCTAGCACCAGTCCTGGTTCCATAGAAGTTCGTGCATGTGGGATTGCAGAGCTTCCACTTAAGAGTTTTAATGGCATCTGTCTCTTAAAGAGACGATGTAAGTTTTTATTTGTGAAATAAATACTTTTTAAACCCTATCAATGGTTCTTGAGAAGATCATATGCGAATTCAAGAAAATTTTAACAAGTAATTTCACCTTTGCAGTTATGTTTTCGATAACAATTCCCTTGGTATCCAAGCCTAGTTCTATCAAGAGGATTGTTTAGGGTTTTTTTGATTCCTATGAATTTTTCATTTCGATGAAAAAAGTTTTGAAATCGTTCTTGAGGTTTTGTGATTTTTCCTCAAGTTGATTAATTGACAAAATTAATTTGATAAATTGATTATCATAATCAATCGATTTTTTTAATTAAAAGATCAAATTTTTTAATTTGTGAAATTTTTCTATTCGGTAGAAAAGGTCTCAAAATCATTGATTTGAGGTTTTGATATTTTTCCTATATTATTTCATTTGATCTTGGTGGCTATGTTCTTGAGATCTTGTTTATGTATATTAGGATTTTACTTAATTTATGGTTATATTTTTATAATATAATTCATTTATATTAATAATATAAAGAAATAATTAATTAAAATTTAATATAAAAGAAAATCGTTTAATAAAAAATATATTGGCAGCATCAATTTGGGCGTCCAATTTGAACCAGTGTGGACAGTAAACTGTACACGGGACAACAGGCTTGTTTAGCGGGTTTGCGTGTCTTATTGGGAGTTCAAAGTAATTTTTGAACATTTGTTCGTTTTGATAAAACGATTGAACCATATTCTGTTTAAAATAATTTGGTATTATAAATTTATCCGGAATCAAAAATTTAAAATGAATTGTTTAATAAAAATCAAGATGTATTTTATTTAATTCGAGATTATAGTCTAATGATTCAAAATTTTTCAAAGTCCATTTTAGGAATTAAAATGGCTGAACCGAATTATATAAAAATATCATTCCTATTATTTTATTAAATCGATGTCATAAATTCTAATATTTCAAAATTTAAAATTTTAATTAATTAGAATAAAAGTTAAATTCTTAACTAGCGCATTCATATTTAATTAAATAGAATATTCTAAATGTAAAATCAGCCCAAATAGACCGTGGTACCGGTTATATTTGGGATGCTAAATTTTGTAGTAATAACGTCCTAATTCGAGTGGGAGCGAAATTATATATTTTACGAAATGGTCATTGATCATTGGGCCTTAATGAGTTTTAAGTCATAATTGTCAAAATTAAACGATTTCACCAAGTATCTCGGCTAAATATAATAGATGTAATTATAATAGTCATGATCAATGCATCATATTGGTATATATAAGTATGATGGCTAGTATGTTAAAAATTCATATTTGAGAATTTTATTGACCCAAATGTGATTTGGTTTATATATTCAATATTTACTAATACCCATAAAAATTCTAAATTGTGATTTTAGACATTGAACCTCATTTTATTTATTGAATATGGATATATAATATCTGAAATAACTACATGGACTCGATTCATTATACAAGCTGATAATACTTAATTTATCCATTAAATATTAAGTCGCTTAAAAGTGTTTGTCGGATTCACACCTCTGACATACATTGTAGCATAATGTGCAACATGCTCACCAGGGCACATTGTGTCCTCAGTGGGCAACAGAGGGTTAGGATACTTAGTTTGGCTAACATGTGCAATGGCGATTTGACTCAACAGGCTTCGTTCTAACTCAGTTAGGCCCGAGAACATAGATTGGTAAAGTACCAATATGTCCATCAACCAAGAGTTCTTTTGAGAAAAGGATTGGATAGTCTATCATACCAGACATTCAATAATGGGTTCTATGTTCGGGCTCAGTTCGGCTCATTATTGAAGGATTGTGGATCTTGGAAAGGTAATAAAATCATCAGCATAAATTAATTTGGATTAATTAATTTGTTTAATGGTTTTAAAGACCTTTATTTTCTACCTTGTACTTATCATTCTATGCAGAATAACAAATTAATTTCAACAACACTAACAACCAATAATTTAAACTACGATATATCCTTGACATAGACTGGCTATCTAGGCAATACTTCTTTGATTGGGCTCAAGATTTGTTTTCAGATATGAATCAAAGAATTTGGTAGATAGGCCAAATGCTCACTGGAAGAGATATTATATGGGGCCTAAGTTGGGTGGGTATGTAAATTCAAAAATGGAAAGGATGGATGTGAAAAACCTTGTGTTGGCTATAATGTTTCCTGAATTATGCAAATAGTTAGAGGAGGTACAAGCCTATGCTATGGTAAAGTCTCTTAACGAGACATTTCATGAGCAACTTCACAAGAGAGATTCTTGATCACTAAGGCATTTCAATCATATAAGATGAATATTATTATCTCTGTGAATATTGATGTATAGAATATGGAAAATCTCACTAAGAGTTTGGTTCATACTAGTGTATTAGTATGAGATTTAATAGTTAAAACTATCTTGGTCTTTCTGCTTGGATACTATAACCAATTCATTATGGCCCACATGCCATAGATTAGTATGACAGTGGTAAGCTACAATAGTTTCTTTAGCTAGCCAAGGGTTAGGTTAATGAGACTCAGCTAGAGTTGATGTTTGACGAACTTTTCAACATAAGAGCATAGGTGAGACATTGCTAGTTAAGGGTCTCATGACTAAACGAAAGTTAAGTTTTTACTACGTCCAAAGGACATCAATATCAAATACAAGTATCTTGGAAACAATATAAGAACATGTCCTTAATCATTTTGAGATACTTCATGGAGAGTATTAAATATTCTTCATAAAGGTATTTATAATATAGATATAATTATCTCTCTTCAACATCTGAAGTAATAGTTAGTTGATGTGGTTATAGCATTGATAATGCATAAGAACTTAAGATGAGAGTTGGTTGGGATCCTAAGAGTTGAATTCTTAAATCATAAATGTAGTTCTTGTAACGACCACTAAGATTAAGGAATGTCACTTTAGGATAGTCGATAAATATTTTTGATTCTGAAAGGATAAATTTCTGAATTCGGTTAGAGTGAAAACTTATTTCTATTTCAGTCCAAGATGCTTCAAGATATCAAGTTTTTCAATGATGATAAATAGAACTGAAATATATGAGAATTATTATTCCTAAATTTAAAAGCTTGGAATAGTTCTTCCTTGAGTTTATCAAAATAAATTTGATCTATAACAAAAATACAAAATGGATAAGCATGAGATGGTTGATCTAGTATATATCCAAAAGTTATTTAAGTCAAGTTAACGAAAAGGAGATGACTAAGCTATCTACAGATAAAGCTTAGGATCAATTGATTGATAATCATTTGACCATGTGAGTTCTTTGTATACTTGGTGAAATAACGTAGAAGTTATTCAACAAACTTGTAGACGTAGCAGATAGCCTAGTAAGCTTGAAATGTAGTGGGAGCATGCGTAGGGCCTTAAGCTTATATGCTTGTTCACTAAGTTGTCAAATGAGTAACTAGCATGATAGACCCAAAACACATTGGAAGTGTATGTAAGTCTAGATGTATGAAGTTGAATATAGGCATATGTTTCAATTACTCTCGGAGATGAATTTCATTTAGCATGACTAATGAGATTAGATCCACGAAACTTGAGTTAAAGACTTTGAGAATAAAATAGAGAAATTAATAGGTTATAATATTAAGGCTATTGGTTTAACCAAGAAACCAAGTATATTAAAACCTAGTCTGAATAATTTTGAGACAGTGTGAGATAGACTCATAACTTAGTCCTCCTAAAGCACACCATTATGATGGAGTATGATAGACATGGTATACTCAAAATAGTTCATTTTGACATCCTGAAAATCTTAAGGACATAATTCTTAACTACTATTTATCCACATCACAATATGACTGAGGATATTGAAAGAGAACCATATGAAGTATGGATAAGCGAAAGCCTAATGCGTCTTTCACATGATTTTGAAAAGGTGAAATCTAAATTAAACGTTTGACATAAGATTAACAATTTATGTCATAATATAGATTTATTGGTACTAGAAAAAATCAATTTAAGCCTATTTGTTAACTACCCATTGGAAACCAAAGGGTATTGCACCTACGACCTTGCCTAAACATAGTGTTTAAGGCTTGCAAGGGTGTTTTCTAAGTGATGTAAATCTTTAAGAAAAGTAGTGGGAGCAATATTGAACTGGAAAGTTCAAAGCACACAAAATCTTGAAAGGACAAGTTAGATTTACATTTAAACTTCATGCATTCAAAGCATAAGTTGTAAACTCACAATTGACCTAAAAAGGCATGATGGTTCACTTACAAACTTGAGGGACACTCTTTCTCAAGATTGGTGACGACTCTTATCATATAGCATGAGTAAGAGGCTTTGAACCCGTTGGAAGGCTATTGAAAATCCTTAATTGGCTTAATGGTGTAAACACCAATAAATGCTGAAATGCAATCTATGGACCATAATTTAGCTAATAACTAGATTATCTCACCTTTAGGTGTTTAGGTGATAGAATGTATATGAAATTTTCAAGTAGTTATTTAATGATGCTTTTTATGGACAATGTGTGTATGTGATGCTAATCAGAAACGTGGTCACGTTTCCAAACATTGTATTGAGATTGTCTACTTATGATTGGGTTAATTGGAAGTAGTTCACTAAAATTTAAGTGAATACTTTACAATACGAGCTTTAGGCACAACCGTAACATTCTTTCGGGATGCAAATCTATGTTGCTAGATCAAATCTAAGAGAATGACCTTTAGGATAGAAATCTATATAGTTAGATTTGATCCAATTAGTTTATACCTAAAGACTAGATGTATTCTAGTTTGTTAAGATTGTTGAAAACTATTATATGAGTTGAGAGCTTTATACACAATATTTTTTATTCTGCAATTGAAACTAAGCACATAGTAGCATGTCATGCTATAAAGGGAGATGCTAGGACTAGAAAGTTCATAAATAAGTTAGGATGGATGGTACCTAGACATACCTAATATTTTTCCTTGACAAAACGGGGACTAATGCTTAAGCTAAAGAGACTCGATCACAAAGTTCGAACATGTGCTTAGTATGTCATATGACATGTCATTACATGGGGTTGACACAACAACAATGTCCTTGATCGTCTAACCAAAAGTCCATCATGGATGGAGCTTAAGGTTAGGTCATATCCATAAAGATTAGGGCAATGCCTATTGTGAACTAGTTTAAGTGGGAGATTGTTGGAATTTCTAAATGCATTGGTTCATATATTGTCATATAAAGGCAATAATATACTACATTTATATCTTGTGCTATAATATGAGTTTAGTATCCATTGATTGATAATCATAAATATCCCAAGTCTGTTTTAATCATGGGAATGAATGAAATGATATGATTGTATGTTGGATGATCTATAGCAATGTAGTTGCTATGTCACTTGGTAAAGTAGATCATGAACATGAGCACATGTTGGAAACATGGACTGATCCGCATGACAAAGTCACATGGTTGTATGTCATAGACATTTTGCTAATTAGGTATCAATTGTCCTTATACTTGATTTCAACTTATTACTGATGTTGAATTGGGTATGCTATAGTATATTACTAACAAATCCTTAAAAATTGGATTACGAGTATGCTCGGTATATTTCATGACCACATTAGTAGTAGTTTTGAAGTGATAGGATTGCCATTTGATTTGATAAATTAAAATGAATCATCGTCACTTGATGAGTAAAAGTATTAAGGATGTCCAATAAGTCGTTGACTTATTTTATGATTTTATTGTAGATGAAGAAATTCTATGAACTGCATAAGTGGATGACAAGCACTATGCCTCTTGTTCATCATATTGATGTCAATTGACAAAGGACTTTGTGAGATAACTACTGGGTTCAGTATCTTTAATGGACGGCTGTACTCTGTCCCAATTGGGGGTTGTAATGGTTTGCTAGAATCTACTTACAGTCTATGGGTGAATCCCATTGCCAACATATGGAGAGACCCAAAGGATCTTGTGTTTACAAGACTTGATGAAGAATTGAATTTTACTTAATTGACATGTAAATTCAATGTAATTGAATAATATATATAACTGCAATAAATTAATTTAGTTAATGGTATAATATAATGTAAATTAATTATATTATTCATTAAAGTAAATGTATTTACATATGTTATTTATTTAATTTATAATTAAATAAATTCATATGTTAAATAATTTAATAGAATAAATTTAATCAATAAAGTTGACATACGATATAAGTTAGTTAGTTAGTTTAGTTGATTGAATTAATTTGTAGTATGACATTTTATTTGATTAAATATAAAGTTTCAATTTTGTCCATGGGTTAATTTATAGATTATAAAAAATGGCATTTGAATTTGCTTAAAGAATTAAACTAAAGGGTTTAATTATTAACTACAAATTTAAAGGTAACAATTTATAATTAGAATTAACCTAAACCTAATTAGTTATTTGAAATAGATACAAAATTGAAATAAATAAATTTAAAAAAAATCCAAAAGATAATTCTTTTCACAATAAAAACGTGAACTGCCTCTGCTTTAGGATATGATTGGGATGTGAGTTCCGATAACACCAATTATAATTTTGGGATTTGATTGTTGGAGTTTTATCAGTCCTTTTTCGTCCATTAGGTTAGCAATGGTCCCGGTTTGATAGGAATTCATGAACGTGAGATTAGAGAGCTTACACTTAAGAGTTTTAATGACATCCGTCTCTTTAAGAGATTACCAAGTATGTTTTTATTTGTGAAATAAATACTTTTTTAACCCTATCAATGATTCTTGAGAAGTTTATATTCAAATTTGAGAAAATTTTAAATGGTAATTCCACCTTCGCAATTATATTTTCGATGATAATTTCCTTTAAATACATCTAATTTTATCAAAGAATTTAACTCAAAATGTACATAACACCGTATGTAACTAAGTGAAAAGATAAATCAAAGTGAATATCTAATAGAATACATCAAATGTCAGGAGTTCAATGTACACATTATCTTGCGGGTTATTTTTTTATTTACCATATTTTCTTTCTAAAATTTAAGTTCTATAAATCTATAATTTTGCAAAACTCAAAAATTAAGAATTTTTTTTTTTTCTTTTACATAAATAGGAGAAACATTTTTTCCTTTTACTCTTTTTTAAGTTGACTTTGTCAAACCTTATAACTACATTCTCTTTCTTATTTATTTTGAATTTTGCAACTTCAAATGTCTATATCTCACAAACCATTGATTTTTTCGAATTGACGCTTTAAAATATTTTGTTCATCTTAATTTTATCTTTAAAATGACATACACTTTGTTTTTTTCGAAAAAAATAATGTTTCGCAGTCTTATATAGTGTATAATTGTGGTATAATGCCCTTTTTACTACATGTTCATGAAGGTTTTATAAATAGTGTAAAATTGTATAATGAATTTATATGGATTTTTTTCTCCTTTATGTTCATAATAAGACCGATTTCCCCATAAAAATCATGATATGAAGACCTTAAACCTGATATGAAAGCTCTTATACATGGTATAATAATGGTTATTTTTACAACAAAACTCACTTTCTAGTAAAAAAAATAATTTAGCGTAGTCTTATACATTGTATAATAGTTGTATAATACTTATTTTTACTGTTTTTTCATGAAGGCTTTATACATGATATAAGAGTGATATAATATATTTTATATATTATTTTTTAAATAACATTATACCACTCTTATACATTGTATAACGTCTTCATAAAAAATTATGATTTTTATTATACAGCTTTTATACTATGTATAAGATTGCGATAAATTTTTTATTTTTTCGAAAAATTCAAAGTGTATGCTATTTTAAAGATAAAATTAAAAGGAACAAAATATTTCAAAATGTCGATTAAAAAAAATCAACGGTTTGTGAGATATAAAGGTTTGAAGTTGCAAAATTCAAATTAGATAAGAGAGATTAGGTAGTTACAAGGGAATAAGGGTTAAAACAAAAAAGAGTGTAATAAAATGGCAAAGTGAATATTAATTTCTCATTATTGTAAAAGTAATAAAATCTAATTTTTTTGGGTATATGGTTTAATTACCCTCATCTTGCAAGGTTTCAAGTAAAGATATAATAACTATTAATTGTTGCCTAGCTCGAAAAAGTGTTCTTTCACACAAATAGACACTAATGAATCAGATAGTCTACTACAAGTCAATTAACCTAAGAAACAACTAGAATTTGCAGCATGATAATAAAAAAGTAAGTCCAGGCATCTTTCATAAGAACCAGGAAAATTAATGACAATCAAAATTCGTTGTTCTTATATCAGTCATAAGGCGGTCATAAAATCAAACAAAAGCAGATGTCGGCTAAGTTATCGATTATCCTAGTTAAGACACCAGCTATTAGTTGTTCATAAACAACGTTTAGTTTATACGCATTTTACTAATAAAAGCTGTTAGCATTTGAAATGAAATCCATATTTTTTAATACATAGCAGCAAAAGCATCATACATTTTCGAACTTATCATATGTATTGGACAAATGTAGTTTCTGAAACAATTGTATTTTTCTCATATTGAGCATTTTATTAGTGAATTACTTCTGACCATGGATTTACGAAAATCAATGATGAAATATTTTCATTTTATACTTTGTTTAACCAAAATATTTTAGGTTCAAAGTCAATTATTTGAATTTACCTTTGGAACCAACCAAAAATCACGCCAAAAATCTAAAAAACGGTCAAAATTGCAAAGCTGTCGACGATTGGGGTAGGCTAGGTACCTACATCAATTGATCCCGTTATCGCCATCATAATCACAGTATCGTGATTGAAATCATAGCTACCGGGATCACTTATTTTCCCATGTAGTTGGCCGATTTAAAGCCATTTTATCCTGTTCTAAATCACCAAAAAAGGTAGCAGAACCACAAAATGTGTATCGTAAGTAACCTAAATCGGAAAAAAGATTTGACTTTCCTTTTTCCTGGGTTCAAACATCGTACCCGTTTCCCTCTATGAATCTCAGTATTCCAGGTCAAACTTTTGATCTAAAAATTCTTAAGTTCTAAAAGCAAAAGCCAAAATCTCTTCCTGAACTTGTGAGAAGTCTTGGACAAACAAGAAATACATTGATTCATTTATTTGTTTATAGCTAATCCTTATTTGATTTTTTTCAATCAAATCGCAAAGATCAACCCATGGCAAATCCAGGCACTTGACATCGAATCTATCATAACTGTAGATTCTAAACAAAAAGGTACAAATTTAATATGTGATTTTCTATTTTATTTCAATTCTTTCAATATTATCGATTTGAAGTCTAGGAGGGTTAGAACCATATTTTAAAGCTTACGGGGTTGCGTGTCGCTTCCGGGTAAATCATAGAAACCCCCAACCATTTATTTACGTTTATACATGTTTGTTGATGCTTAACAATTGATTAAACATGTAAACATGGCTAAAATTGAGTGAAAAATAATCAAAAACCGAAAAATTGCATCGAAAGCGTTGTTTGGGGGCATACTGCCCACGAACCTAGTGGATCGAGGTCGATCCCTGTATAGTGATCATATATGATCACAATATCGTGATATCAACATAGTTACTAGGATCGATGGCAGAATGTCCCATTTTGTCCTTTTCTCTATCTAACTTTTGTTTTGCTACTTTGCTTGAACTAATTTCTATTCTAACCCACTATAAGTACCTTGTATGAAATCTTAGATGAGTAGTATGTAAGAACTTATCTTCAACTTCTTTCTGATTTTGATCTTGAAATCAATCATTAGATATGAATTAATCCAACCTGTATACAATATTGCAATATTAAGAGACAACCTTGATCCATGGTGGATTGACAAGCTTGATATTGTCTTTCCTTCACCTTTCTACTTAAATGATTCCTTTGATGGAAAAAGAATCAGAATATAACCTTGATATTCTTCTCTTAATCTCTTGTGGTGGTACTTTCTATTATTTTGTGGTATTTTACAATGAAGAGAAGCTAGCTATATATTGCCATATTCTCAAAAAGAAACACCAACTTACATTTATTAAAGTAACACTTCCTTTTTAATGAATTAACATAAAAAGCTATTCTAACCTGATGAATTCTCTTTTATTTCATATTTACATGCTTTAATTCTTCTTTTCATAACATAACAAGTCATTATGAGTTTTTATATGTTCATTGTTGTATAAACCCACCATATATGAATGACATATGTTTATATTTACATACATACAGACTTTATTTAATTAACCATATGGTAATTAACTTTATTGCATGCATATTAATAATAGAGAATATTTGCATAACATAATGAGGCAAGGGATGAGGGTTATCAATTACTTAAATTCTAATGCTTTAACCAAGACCGATCTATCACGATGTCAACTCTTATATTAGAATTATTAACATTTTATATGAACTTATCCTTTACTATTAAATCAAAAACACATAGGTCACACACAAGAATATAAATATTCTAACATTCTCCCACTTGACCATTGTGTTGACTTGATGGTTTTAAAACAATAATGCACATTTTATCTCAAGTTCATATAATCTTTAATTATCTTTATAAATTAGAATTGATCGAATCATGGCAATCACATATCATTGAATGACATGATTCCTTCCATGTATCACAAACCAACTCTAACTTTACATTACTTTTATATTGAGAAATAATTAAATGCTCAAATACATATATGTTATCTTGAAACATAATTTTATACACATACTATAATGATAACATTAATATAATAGAAACATAACTTTTAGTGAATTCAAAGTGTCACGCATATAATAAGCACACCTTAATTCAAAATAACAAGGCTTTATTTATAATACCCATGCGCTCTACATGGCCAACAAATGCTTTAGGAGGTAGTCCTTTTGTTAATATATCCGCAATCATCATATCTGTTCTAATATGCTCAAAAGGCACTCTATGTTTTTATACTTCTTCTTTTATGGACAAGTACTTTAACTCCATATGTTTAACACCATTTGAGTATTTTTCATTTTTCGAAAAGAAGACAGTTGCAGAATTATCACAATAAATTTTCAGTGGCTTATTTATGGTGTCAACAATCCCAAGCCCTGAAATTAAGTTTCGTAGCCATAATGCATGAATTGTGGCCTCAAAGCATGCCACAAATTCAGCTTCCATGGTGGAAAAAGCACTGATAGACTGCTTTCCACACTTCCAAGATATTGCTCCCTCAGCTAATAGGAACAAATAGCCAAATATCGATTTCCTGCTGTCAACGCATCTGACGTAGTCTAAATTTGAATATGCAACAATCTCCAAGTGATTAGATTTCTTATATGTGAGCATGGGCTCTTTGGTGCTTTACAAATACCTGAGAACCTTCTTTGTAGCTTTCCAAAGATCCATTCTAGGATTACTTTGATATCAACCCAACATACCAACCGAAAAGCTAATATTTGGTCAAGTACATGTTTGAATATAATTCAAACTCCCAACCACTGATGTATATGAAATTAGTTCCATCTCTTCACACTCTAATTCATTTTTAGGACATTGCATTTTATTGAACTTATCCCCTTTCTGAATAGGAGCTATTACTATGGAGCATTTTTCCATTCAATATATCTCTATGATTTTATTAATGTATCCTTTCTAATATAGACTTAATAATCCTTGTGATCTATTTTTATTAATTTCTATTCCAATCACATATGATGCCTCTCCCATATCTTTCATTTCAATGTTCATAGAGATATATTTCTTTACATAATGAAGCATGATCATGTCATTTACAAAAATTAAAATATCATCAACATATAAGACCAAAATTACAAACTTACCCCCATTGACTTTTATGTAGATACATTGATCAACTACAATTTCTACAAAACCGTATGACATTATGGTATCGTTAAATTGTAAATACCATTGTTTGGAAGCTTGTTTTAGTCTATATATTGATTTCCTCATCTTATATACCACATGTTCTTTTCCTGTGGCAAAGAACCCTTCAAGTTGGTCAATATAAACTTCCTCCTCAATATCTCCATTTAGAAAGGTAGAATTCACATCCATTTGGTGAAGCTCAAGTTTATAATGAGCCACCAAAGCCAAGACAATCCTAAGAGAATCCTTCTTTGAAACCAGAGATATGGTTTCTTTATAATCAATGCCATTCTTTTGAGTGAAACCCTTAGCAACAAGGCGAGCCTTGTATCTTTCAATGTTACCTTTTGAGTCACATTTAGTTTTAAATATCCACTTTGACCCAATAGTTTTGAAACCATTGGGCAACTCAACTAAATACCAAACATTGTGTTGAACCGAAGTTAATAGTACTTCATTGTACTTAAAAATTTTGAAAATAACAAACTGACTAGGATAGTGAAATTAATTGAGTACTAAGAATACTCTTAATTATGAAGTTAACTTAAGCTTGTTTAAGGGAAAACAACTTAGTTTACTGAGTAATTAATTAAGTTACGACTTAGAGTAAGAAAAGCTGAGTTGAGCTAAGTATAACATAGTTTATAAGATATTTAATCAGTTGTGCTGAGTTAGCTTTTTGCTATAAAAGCTATTTACCTTTGACACGTAGGAATACTTGACACTGGTTCTACTAATGCTCTCTATGAGAAATAGGATATTTTGTTGATGCTTTTCAAGAGAAAAAGTGCTAAAATCAAAGAAGATATTCCAATGATCCTCACAAACAAAGGGTTTTAGTATGGATTGTTGGAGATTCCTCACTAAAGTCCAAGATAAAAGGAATCCTCTAACATGTGTCATTTCTCAATGTCTCCGCGCAACTCTACAATGCTAGTAACTCAACGAATGGTAAAATTACACGTTGCATCTTGCGCGCCTCTCTATTATAATGGATTGCTTAAAGATAAACAAGGTTTTGATGCTTTGGGATTAAAGGATTAATCTTGCGCTTCAACGTTTGAAATTTTTATCTCTAAACATCATGGAATTTGTCTCCAATGGGAAAATTCGAAAGATTTGAAGAGAAGAGATATTGAAGAGTTGTCAAGATGAGTAGTTTGCAACAGATAATTATAAGACCTTCAATTATAAATAGAAGACTAGTGCAAACGTTCAAACTTGGTGAATCACCTTGAATTTCTCTAAGAGCTGAAACTCTCTTTAAATGCTCTCAGCTTCAAGAAATTCCATATCAAGCAATCAGCAAACTCTCATTGTTCAAATCTATTTCTAATAGAGAGAGAATAGCACTTTAGATTCAACATTGTAAAGGATTCAATATTTCTATAAGTTGAATTACTCAGTTCACAATATCTTTTAGAAATTTAAGTGATAGTTTGGGAAGGTACCCAAACTATGGATTGAGTGGTAGTAAGAAAGAAAGGTAGTTTCTGTAATTGTGTCTTGATAAGTGTATAATTACACTTATCATCATGATATTTTCAATTATAAAACAATATGGTTTAGAGTCATTTTATACTTCAAATAAAAGATTTCACGTGGTATGTAGTTATTTTTTTATGCAAATGAATAAACGTATAAGTGATTTGATTCTTATTTCGATCACTAGACTTCTCCACAAATTCGAGCAATTGTTGTATGAGTGTAGTTGCAAATCATTTATGAATAAAAGTTTCTATTCTTCAATATTCATTTGTTCCATAGTCTCAAAGAATAGCAATCTTGCAGAGGTTCTGTACGAGTCGAGACCGAATCCAAAGTAGACGTAGGAATTGCAGGAATGGACGACTCCCATTAAAGATTGGATACGGGTTGATACAACTTTAGCTTTCACTTACCTTACAACTTTACTTTATTTTCTACTTATACTTTCTATTTCGAAGTTTATGATATGTCTATGTGTCATAACGAGTATTTCGTCTTGCGTCATTTATATTAATCAAGTTATATGCTTCTGAGTTAACTTTAAGAGTGATTTCAAGGTTAACAAGATTGTGTATAATCACTGGATCTGTGATTATAACGAACATTTTTGTAGTGGTAATCACTAGATCTATGATTATAATGAAGTTTATGATATGTCTATGTGTCTTAACGAGTATTTCATCTTGCATCATTTATATTAATCAAGTTATATGCTTTTGAGTTTACTTTAAGAGTGATTTCGGGGTTAACAAGATTCTGTATGAACACTGATCTATGATTATAACGATGTTTAGTGAGCTAATATTTTTAGCGACCCGTACTAAGCATAGTATTATTTTTATCCAGGTTTTTATAAGTGTCATAATTTGTTTACCCTAGATTTAGAAAAGTCATCTCAAGTGTTGCTCTGCAGTGAATTATTGAATATTTGGACGTCTAGAACCGTGTTTGTTAAAGTTGTCTAGTATATGAAATATCCTTGATGATTTTGTACATTTTTCTCAACTATACTTGTTCTTAAGGAATATCTATATAGTTTACATCTTCTCTAATCTGTTCATGCACCTATCTTTTCATCAGTCTACCATCCAAGCCCTCCAATAGAAATTATCTTATTTCTTTTGTTTAGTAACTCTATTTTTTCCTTAAAACCGAATTCCTTCCCTGTGGGATCCATATCTTTTAAAACTACATCGTAACTATATACTTGTAGTGGTCATCATTTTTCTATTTAATAAGCTGTATTGACAACACCTGTTCGTATTTTGAACTTTTATCTTATTAGTAGAAAAGTGGGGAACAAGGTTTTTGGCACCGTTACCGAATATAATCCTATCAAAATGAATACAGTCAAAATCTTGCGATCAAGTTTTTGGAGCCATAGCCGGGGAAGGCAAGTTTGTTCTAGAGATCAAATTGCTAGAGAATGGGCAATTATATTTTGTTGTCATTACATTTATTTATTTATAGTTTTGGTTTTAGTTTGAAGTATTTATATTTTGTTATTAACATATTTTTCTTGCTTATTCCTTGAGTTTTCTTTCTAGCATGTGCATGCCAAGTTCACGTAGTTCTGGAGAAAGTTTGGTGTCTTTCAAATCAGAAATAGAATGATTTGGTCAGAGAAGAAAATGAAAAAATAATAGATAAAGAAGAAGGATGGCTAACAAAGACCAACCACAGAATGATCAACCTTAACCAAGGCTCATGGATTATGTCATTCCGAGCATCAATGATAACAATCAGGGAATTTCTAGACCACCCATTAATGCGAATCAATTTGAAATCAAGCTAGCATTGCTTCAAATGGCAATAATGTGCAATACTGTGGTCTACCCAATGAAAATCTGAATGCTCAAATTGAAAACTTTCTTGAAGTCAGTGATACTTTTAAAATGCATAATGTTCCCGATGAAGCAATTAAACTTCGCTTATTTCCATTTACGCTCCGTGATAAAGTGAAAGTTTGGTTTAATTCATTACCCCAAATTCAATCACCACTTAGAATCAATTAGCCCAAGCCTTTCTAACTAAATATTTCCCTTTAGCCAAAACTGCAAGACTCATTAAATAAATCACTTCCTTTACTCAGAAGGATAGTGAATCCTTATACAAAGCCTGGGAACATTATAAGGAACTTCAGCAAGTTTTTCCTCATCATGGTTTACCCCAAAATGTAATTCTGTAAACTTTCTACGATGGAATAAATCACACAACAAGAGGAGCGATTGATGCTATAGCTGTGGGATCTCTTATGAAGAAAACTAGTCAAGAAGCCTGTGATCTTTTGGAATATATGGAAAATAACAATAGTATGTGGCCAGTGGAGAGAGTGCAAGTAAGTACTACTAATCCTACTCATTCGCATGCTGCATCTACATCTTCTAGTTCAATTAAAAAGGTTAATGAATTAGACCCCTATTTCTGTTATGCAAGCACAAATATATGCTTTATCTCATAAGATCGATAATATGCATATAATTAAGAGTAACCCTTTGACATGTGAAAACTGTGGCTAAATCAGACACACTACTTTTGAGTGTAACTTTTACCCATGTATAGGGGAGCAATTAAGTTATGTTCAAAGTCAAGGGAAATCTTATAGCACTAATGGAAATAATTATAGGAGTTCTAATTAGAAGTATAGTGATAATCAACAAAAGTATTATCAAAGTAATGATAGAATAGGACAATTGGCAAGTAAGATAGATAAATTTCTGGAAGGAGTTTGTAATAAGCAATCAGAGTCTGAGGAATGTTACAAGAAGTTAGAAAATAAGATGGATCAAATGTTTAAAAATCAATTATCTTCTATTCATAAATTGGAAATAAAAGTTGGTCAATTAGTGAGTGCTATTCCATCTAGAGGAAATGGCCATACACCTAGTAACGTGGAAGGAAATCCTAAGGAAAATGTGCATGCTATAGCCCTTCGTAGTGGTAAATTACTAGATAAACCAAATCCTTCGGGTATGCTTGCTAATGATGTTGTTGAAGTATCGAATAATTATCCGAGTAAATCTAATGATAAAGTAGGAGTGGATGAACAGCCTAATTCTGAAAAAGTTAATCCCCCTCAACCACCATTTCCACAAAGAATGAAGAAGAAGAATGAGGATAAGTAATTCATCGAGTTCATCAACAAACTTAAAAGTCTGGAAATCAATCTTTCATTCATTGAAGTCATTACACAGATTCCAAACTACTCTAAGTTTATTAAAGAACTTTTATCTCGTAAGCGTAGTTTAGAAGTAATATCAAAAGTGTCTTTAACTGAAGATTGTAGCAAAATAATAACTGCTACAAAGGCCACTAAACTTAAAGATCCAGGAATTTTCATAATACAATGTAAACTTGGAAACATTTCTTTTCCAAAATGTTTATGTGATCTTGGGGATAGTATGAATCTTATGCCTTTATCAATATTCAAAGAGTTGAAGCTTGATGATGAAGTTAAAAGGAAAAACATGGTCTTGGAATTGGCTAACCAGTCTATTAAACATCCTTATGGCATAATAGAAGATGTGCTAGTTAAAGTGGATAAATTTGTTTTTCCAACAGACTTTGTTGTGCTAGATTTTGCATATGATGAAAAATGTCCTATAATCTTAGGAAGACCTTTTATATATACTGGAAAAGCATTGATAGATGTGTTGGAAGGCAAAATTAAGTTAAGGATAGGTGACGATGCTGTTGAATTTAACATTGATCAGGTTGATAAATACACAATGGATCAAGATATATGCATGAAACTTGGCTTAATTGATGCTTGCATCCAAGAAGTTATTAAGTTAGATTTCATCAATGAATATGAAGTCAAGGGGTTGAAAAGGTCCATTGATCATTAAATATCTTATGTTTTCCAAAATATATATGCATATAGTATTATATAGTAGTATATTTTTTTAGTGTTTGTATTTTAAGTTAGTGTGGTTTTAAAATAAAAGAAAATTTTTTTTTAGATTTTGGACATATCACGATCGCGACTTATATTGTACTCGTGAATTTAATTTTAAAACTTTCTATTTCTATATGGAGAAAGTCACGATTGCGACTATCTTTCAAGATCGCGACTGGTGCGATTTTACAGCAATTATTACTGTAACGGCTCTATTTTCTAACGGTTATAATTGTATATATCCGTTGAAATATCCATAATTACCCAATTTCCTATATATATATATAACTACTTTCCTATATAATTTTCACAAATCAATTACTCTTTTACACAGCTACAATCTCTTGTAAACAAGTTTTTTCTATTTTTCCAAATCAAACACAAATCCTTCTTTCAATCTTGAATTCAAAGGCCCCCAAGAAATCAACAGCAACCAAGTTAAAGAACAAATTGGTCAACCAACAAAACAAGTATAGATTCCCCTTTCCAATTTATGGTGAAGAAGAAGTTGAACGATACTTGAGGATCAAAAGTTTTGATTTCCAAGGTACACTTTTTAATGATCCTACTTTCACGATTGATGCTGGAATTCATGCGGAAGTAGAAGAGTATTTTTCGCTATTTGGATTGGAGAAATTTGTGAATATGCATTTTCTGTTTATCAAATGATGGGTCCTTGAGTTTTTGGTTACTGTTACGGAGGATGGGAACTTTTTGAAAAGAAAATTTAGAAATGGAGGGGAAGAGTATAAGTTCACTTTAATGGATTTGATTAAGTGGTTTAATCTAGGAGAAACCTATGAAGAGATGGATAAAGAAGAAGATTATGATTTAACAAATGTTTGGACTGAGTTAATGGGATTGGATGGATACAATGACAAAAACTCGTCCAATAAGAACATTCGAAGTAATAGCCTTCTTTACGTTCACAAGTTTATTTCTCAAAGTCTTTTCTTACGACATGAAACTACTAAATTGTCAATGAAAGACTTGGTTATATTGGAGTGTGCAGTTTCGCAATTACGGCTAAAATTTCCAATGTACATGTTGGAATCCATCACTAGTCTTACTACACATAAAAAGGCTAGAGTTGGAGGTGCAAATTTGATTTGCGAGATTATTTTGGGGTTGAAGAACCAAACACCACATCAATATAGTCCAAGAGAGAAATTTAACTTTATGGGAGGCGTATATATAATGAGAGCAGGATTGGTCAAAGAAGACGAAAGAAGATTTACATTTCTACTGTATGGGTTAAGGGTAAGGAAGCTAAGACTGATAGGAGGATCTACTTCTCGAGAAAACCTATTCGATGAAGATATTGAAGAGGTTCAAATTGGAAGTAATGAATCAAGACAAGCTTCCGGCAGTACACATGATACTTGGAGAGGAAAGTTCATGAAAGATGTAGATCAAGCATGCATAGATATAGCCTCCATATAGCAAGATGTTCTTCAAGTAACAAAATCTAACATTTCTTTGAACCGCAAGTTGAATACATACTTCAGAATGAAGAATTTGGATATCTCGCCGTGTCCTCCAGATTTGAGTTCTGATGATTACAAAGGGCTCAATTTCTTTATTTTTTTTCTTTTCTTTTGTTTATTATTAATTTAGTTTTTAGATTAATTAGGTCTCTCACAATGAGGACATTGTGTTCTTTAGTGTGGGGGGCATTTGTAAAAAATCCCCAAAATCCAAAAAAGTCAAATAAATTAAAAAAATTGAATTTCTTGATTATGTGTTATTTATACATTATCCATACCTATACTATACTAACATATGTTCCAAGGTTATTATGAGTTTTACATATTACAAGTTTTATGTTAGTGCAAATTTCGAACAAAATTTTTTTTTTTTGAGTTTTAGCGCACATTGAGAGTGTGAGTGCTTCATAGCACAACATTTAGCATTTGGTAAGGATGAGTTGCGAGTAACATTCAAAGTAAGTTTTGAAATATATTTCAATGCAACATAAATTAGTATAAGTTATATCGTTTTAGTTTAAAGCTACCGATAAGTTAGTAGTGGAGTAATATCTAATAGTGTTCTTACTATGAGTTTTATATGCTATTCTCGAATACATCCTATAAGTATTGAGTGTGTTTAAAGTGTTGGAAATTATTGCCATAATACTTTGAAGTGATCAATAAAGGATGAGGTTATTAAGAGAGAAAAATCAAAAGAAAGAGAGGATAACCAATGAGTTATGCAAAAGGTGAGGAATGGTACGGAGAAGAAACTACAACCATTCAATGAGTGAAAAAGAAATGTAGCATAGCATGAAAAATGTAAGTAAAGTACAAATCTGTGCTTCAAAAACATATGCTTAAAAGAAAAAAATGAGAGAAAATGGTATGGAGCATAAAATGCACACTCTAAAAAAAGGGGAGAGTGGTATGGAGCATAAAATGCAACCACTAAGAGTGTTTTATCATCCTAGGTTACCTAAAAATGCCTTGAGATCAAACTTTTCAAATTGTGTTCCTTTTGTCCTTTATACTTTTTACTATACTTGAGAGAAGGATTCGAGTGAGCATTTAACGCTTATATGAAGATGCAATTCGGTTAATCATCCATTAAGAGAAAATGTATGCAATTGGACTTTATAAATTGCACATTACTAATATGTGGGAAATTACAAACATTTACTTGAACTTTATGCAACTTGGGAATGTGGTACTCAATACAATAGTCTTTCACCAAATGAGGTACGAACTGGAATACTATTTTATACACTTTTGTTATGTTTACCTTGAAGATAAGGCAAAAGTTAAGTGTGGGGGTGTGATAAGTGTATAATTACACTTATTATCATGATATTTTCAATTATAAAATGAATTGGTTTAGAGTCAATTTATACATCATATAAAATGATGTAATTGTTTTTATGCAAATGTAGAAACTATGTGAATCTTGGGAGTGAAATGATCAAAGATGGAATTCTTTGTAAAAAGAGTGAAAAAGGTGCAAAAAGATGCATGGAATATAAGGAAAAGGCTCAAGATTGAAGCTGTCAAAGATCGGCAAAGTTGCAAAGAAGAAACATGAAGAAAAACACATGTCACGATCGTGACACCCATTCACGGTCGTGACTTATCTCTCTTCACAAGAAAAAAGTTTCTAACTAATAGCCATGATCGTGACACATATATCGCGCTCGCGACTTGTGATGGTTATTGGTCAACTCTTCTCAACTACCAACTGCCGGATAAAAATAATCAACCGCCATCAACTATCAGATGAAAAGACACCTTTTGGAAATAATCCAATCATGAAAAGGTGCTTATCCATTGTAGATGAGGATGAAACTTTTCATCAATCATATTGAAGTGATGCAACCCTTTGCCAATGGACACAACTCTTCGTTTGGATAGACGCAACCCTTCGCACTCTATAAGTAGGGTTCAAATCACACCAATTTCATTGGGAGTGACATGCATGGTGTGTGGCATATGGTAGAGTGAAAATATAAAGGGCATATGATACACATTAGAGAGTGAAAATTGTATAGATTTTGCTAGTTTAAAGTGTTAATTAGAAAAATGTATAAGTGATAGGATTCTTATTTCGATCACTAGATTTCTCCACAAATTCGAGCGATTGTTGTATGAGTGTAATTGCAAAGCACTTATCAATAAAAGTTTTTGTTCTTCAACATTCATTTGTTTGATATTCTCAAAGAATAGCATCCTAGTGGAGGTTCTGTATGAGTCGAGACCAAATTCAAAGTAGACGGAGGAATTGCGGGAATTGACGACTCGCATTACAGATTGGATGTGGTTTGACCAACTTTAGCTTTCACTTGCATACCTTACAACTTTACTTTGTTTTCTACTTATACTTTCTATTTGGAAGTTTATGATATGTCTATGTCATAACGAGTATTTTTTATCTTGCGTCATTTATATTAATCAAGTTATATGCTTTCGAGTTAACTTTAAGAGTGATTTCAGAGTTAACAAGATTGTGTATAATCACTAGATCTGTGACTATAATGTTGTTTAGTGAGCCAACATTTTTGGAGTGGTAACTTTCTAAATATTGTTATGTGAGAGCGACCCATATTAAGCATAATATTATTGTTATCCAGGTTTTCATAAGTGTCATAATTCGTTTACCCTAGATTTAGAAAAGTCATCTTATGTGTTGCTGTATGGTGAATTATTGAATATTTGGGCGTCTGGAACCGTGTTTGTTAAAGTTGTCTAGCGTATGAAATATCCTTGATGATTTTGAATATTTTTATCTACTATACTTGTTCTTAGGGAATATCTATATACTTTACATCTTCTCTAATCTGTTCATCCACCCGTCTTTTCATCAGTTTACCATCCAAGCCCTCCAATACAAATTATCTTATTTCTTTTGTTCTGTAAATCTAGTTGGCTCTTAGAACCAAATTCCTTCCTTGTGGGATCGATATCTTTTAAAACTACATCGTAACTATATACTTGCAGTGGTTATCATTTTTCTATTTGATAAGCGGTATTGACAACACCTGTTCGTATTTTGAACTTTTATTTTATCAGTAGAAAAGTGGGGAATAAGGCTTTTGGCATCGTTACAGAATATAAGCCTATCGGAACGAATATAGTCAAAATCTTATGATTATATCTACTTGCTGTAAAGGCTTCTTCGCCTGAGGAAGGAATGCAATCACTAGTGGATTAAACCTTGGAAAGGAATGCAGGGACTAGAGGTAAGCTATGGGCCAACCTAGATAAAATCTCAGGTGTTGAAGTTCTAACCTTATTCGTTTACCATTATCACTTTCATCTTATTCATCATTCTATCTCTATTATCTATTTTGCTTGAAAACCCAATCTGAGTCGAGTAAAGTACTCAACAAGCGATTGAAGATAAACTATGTCAGAAAAGTTAAGCATATTATAGTTTTTAGACCTAGCTCATCACGAAGCACTCATCATGCATCTGAAAACTTAAATTGGTAAAAGAATTATTACGAATCTAAAATGAAACCATGAACTGCATTCACCCCCCTATCTGTTGTTTATTTAAGCCATTTATAACGAACAAGTGGTATTAGAGAGATAATCATCTTATAGACTAATCGTCTTTCAATTAAAGATCAATAAATGGCTTATAATAGTTACAATTTTGACTCAAGAAAGATAGTGCTCCTGAAGGAGGGAATGTTTGTAACTAGGCCACCATTGTTCGATGGTAAGCACTACACATTTTTGAAAATTTATATGAAACATTTTATGCAATCTCAAAGCATGCAAGCTGTGAGCGGGCGACACGGAGCGGTGGGCCGAGAGCGCGCGGGGTCATAGGCGTGGTCCACCGGGGTGTTTTAAAAAAAGAGGAGAAGGCACCGGGTCTGGGACCCAGGAGAAAAAGAAGGTTTGAAAGAGAAAAAAAGGCGAAAATGTTTAAGATCGGTTCGAACCCGAATTCGCCGTCTCTCGGTGTGGAGTCACCACCTGGATTAGCTCTTTCCAGGAATTAGAGTCCTGTGAGGCTTAACGTCCGGGGGACGGCCCACCAAGACACGGAGATTCGGGTCCGGGATAAGTTGCTTATTTCTTAAGTGATCACAATATATTACATCTACAGAAAACCGTTTTCTTTTAATTATGCATATTCGTACTTAGGTCATTTTTTAGGTTAAAATGCATGATTCACGTATTGTGAAATAATAAATCATTCACAAAGCGGAAAAATAAACCATCCACAAAACCGTAAGTAAATGTGGAAAGTAAAGGCGGAAAATAAAAATTACAAGGCTTAAAAAATCAGGGGATGCAACCGCCCGCTACCCTATTAATTACATTTTCCGTAAAATATGTGCAATACCCGAAAGGAAAATAAATCCTAAACATACATCTAACCTGCATGCACAAAGGTTTGCACAGGGGATAACATGTATGTTCGATTTGATTTTGACGAGGCCCGTGTGGCCTAATTAAAACATCGGCGATTTAAAGTTGTTAATTTAAATAAAAACAGTTCATTTTTATTTTCACGTATGTTGGTCAATTTTAATTAGTGAAAATGACCGCATGGCAAAAAGTGAGGTCTGTTATCTGGGAATATACTTTATTCCCTTCGTGGGGGTATTCTAATACAAAAATTAAAAAGAAATAAAAGAAGAAGGAGAATTACAACATTATTTACAATAACAAGGAATAAAAATAATTCCTAGATCAAAAATAAAAATTAAAAAGAAGAAAAGGAGGAACACAAAATAAGCAGCTCTAAGAACTCAGAGGCGTTACCCTTTTGGCGTGAATCCACTTCGACGTGTCCGTTTGATCCCCGGGAGCGTTCCTCATTCGTTCGTTTTTTAGTTGTTGTGGTTTAATGTGAAAAGGTTGAGGTAAAAGTCCAAAAATCTTCATTTAATTCTTGAGATTTTAGTGTAATTTTAATTAGAAAATAACGTGTTTATTTATCCAAAAGATAATCAGACTCGGGTTCTAAATTGGTTTTAGACCCGAGAATATATGAGGATTCAAGAAGAAAAGATGAAGAAATTTGATTTTAAGATGAAGAAATTCGGGATCCAAAAGTGTTTTAGATCCAAGAAAAAGTTAGAAGAACGTGAGAAATATTGTTTTTATTTTTTGTTCTGAAAGAGGGGATTTTTTTCTCTGAATTTTCGAACCTCGTGTACTGAAAAAGACCCGACTATTTATAGAAAAAAAAGTCCCAAAAAATCCAAAACATAGAGCCTCACCGGTGAGGGGTCTCGCGCGCGAGGCTCCCTCGCGAGGCCTCGCGGGACCTCGCGCGAGGCTCCCTCGCGCAGCCTCGCGCGAGGCTCCCTCGCGAGACCTCGCGCGGTCTACGCGAGGGTTCCTCGCGATACCTCCCTCACAAGGGTCCCTCGTGAGGCCT
>CATIWQ010018841.1:0-11725 GCA_949673415.1 Euphorbia schlechtendalii | reverse complement strand
AGATTCTCTAATCTTCCACATCTATATTTATTCAACTTTTCATTCTAATCTTCCTATCCAAAAATCTCAAATCTATTTTTATTTTCTTTTACTTTGTTTGTCCTTGTTGTTCCTTAGACCTGGTTCCTTCCCTGTGGGTTCAATATCTTTTAAAACTACATCGCAATTGTATACTTGCAGTTATCATCATTTTTCTATTTGATAAGAGGTATTGACAACACCTACATTTTTCATGAATAAGTTTTTGGTATTATTATTAAGGATAAACCTTACTAAACGAGTATAGCCAAGTCTCACGAACAATTTTTTGGAACCATTATGTTATTAAACTTATCAATGGAAAAGTGGCAATCAGTTATGGCCTAGACAACGCAGTGAGGGAGCATGACAAGGTGCTCAAGCGGAGCCACGTTCTCCTTCAGGTAACTAATTTAGGTTTTCTACCTTTAATTCTTTCACTATTTTTGCTATCCCATTTAATTTTTTCTTTTTTTTTCAAGTCTAGGCCTTCGAGCATCATATTATACCCCACCCGATCTTTAAGACCGATCCGGTCCCCGGAAAGCACTTCCTTGCTATTTGGTCCTAGCAGATCGATGGTCTCCATAAATGGCGGATCATGTACCAGGAGTGTTTTCGCCATCTGGTGATCGAGCAGGTATCCAGTCTTTTCTGCTAACCACCTTTATTGTTTCTATATTTTGATAGCCCTGTTGTAAAAGTGCCTTCTCTTCTTATTGCAGGTTGTTTCCAACCCTTGGACTGATGTGCCGAATCCGGAGGTGGTAGTGAACACGAGGAAAGACGTTGATGACCACAAGCTGATGTTAGAATGCCCCCTTCCCTTGAGTGGTATCTTGGGGAAAGGGTCAGGGACTGGAGGTCCTCACAAGTAGATGAGCAGCCTCTTCCCCCTTCATCCTCCCACTGGTGTTTTCTGGCCAGACTTGAAGATCACTTCGGTCGAAGACCGGGCCACCTTCCTAGATGGGAATGGCGAGATAGCTCCTTCCATTGGCGGGGCTTACCATGCACATATGCAGCTACTCTTACCCCTTTGCCCTCTCATTTTGCTCGACGATACTAAGGATTAGCATCACCGAAATGCGATATAGATGGCGGCCGGGGATCCCTCGGATGATGAGGACATTGAGGCACATCTCGGAGGAGGTGGTGGAGATGATGGTCTAGATAACAGTCCAAGCCATGGAGGTGATGCAGGTAGCGAGGGCCATGATGGCAGTGGTGCCAGTAGGGGGGCTACGATGATGGAGTTGGCAATGGAGGCCATGGTGGTGGCGGTGCTAGTTCTTCCAGGGTATGAATCACCTTGGAACTTAATTTCTTTAAACATTTATTAAACTTGTATTAATTACTTTTTCTCAAAATAGGCTGACACGGGAAAGCGGGCCTATGCAAACCGATTTATTCGTAAGATCAGGATTATCACATTCCCGGGTTCGTAGAGGGTCACCTCACAACTTATTAGAGAGAGCCTTCTCCTAGATGACGAGGGTGGGGGAGCGGAAGATTCATATGCTGCCCCCGAGCTTGTACACCCCGTCTTTCACCCCTCATGATACCACTCATGTGAGTCTTTTTCCTTTATTTCTTTTGAGGTTTACTTCATATGCTTGCGATTCCTGATTTTACTTTCATTTCATCGTGACAGGTCCCCCGAGCTAATCTAGAGGTACTCGCCCACCACTACCTATCTACTCGATACATGATCTTCGCGTAGAATGAGACTGCTAAGGTATTCCTGCTTGATTTTTGTAAACACCATATTGTTAAATTTATGTATACATGTTGGGTTTGTGAGATTATGTGTATGTTTGTTTATCATATGTTGACATTTTTCATTTTATGTTATGATGCATGCTTTCTACTGCAGGTGTTGATTTCCGTGGAGTATCAGAACTACTTGTGGTCCTTGACTTCATTCCAAAATCTCGAGGGTGAATTCCATAATCTCGACGGTCACATGAGGACTCAAGATCTATAGATTGAGGACCTAGAGAGGAAGCTAGCTTAGGCTCAGAGGTCCACGCGCCCGACAGCATCTCGTGGGAGCCGGTCCAGGACGTACCGAGGGACTTTATCTCACTCTATAATGCATCCAGGTGGTTCTAGTAGCTAGGATGTGGAGGTGAACAGCTGCATAGGAGGCACAGAGGATGATGATGATGATGAAGATGAGGGCTCGTCATCGATTTGGATTTCTTTTTTTTTTCTTCTTTTTAAATTTATTAGGAATTGGTTTCTCATTATTTGGCACAATTGATGCCTTTCGTACATTTCTTGTGTTTGCTGAATATTTGTGTTGAATTTGATTACATTAGTTGATTTTCTTTTGACTCAACTTAATTACAATGTTTGATCTTGCTTAATATGGCGATTCTGTTCTTGAAAATTGTTGGTAAGCTCCTCCAGTCAAAAATCAGACCTGTAAACTAACTTTTTGCTGAAACGGTGCCTCTGATTAACTGTTGTAACTGTCATATCATTAACCACATGAGAAAATCCAATTTGCCAATAGATATAGGCAAACTACTAGAAAAGCCACATCATTAATGATATCACCATATCATTAACGACATTACAATATCATTAATGATATTGGCCATATAGTTAACAACATTGCTCAAGTCATTAATGACATTGCACTCCAAATTCTAGATTTTCTTCATTTTTAGCCTTTCTCCAAATGGTGACCCCCAACCAACAACTCTTGGCTATCTTACACACAGTGAAGAGCCCGGATTGGAAGAAACTTTGGAGGTTCGGCTTATGGGGGCTTCGATATCTCGCATTTCATCCCATAAATGAAGCATTAATTAAGGTCATGCTTTCCTTTTGGGATCTGACTTCCCACATCTTTCTATTTTCTTACCAGGAGTTATACCCAATGATCGAGGAGTATCAAGCCATCCTCGAGATTCCCTACCCCTGAGCTTTTCCTTTAACGGTCCCATCTTACCGCTTCGATGCTAAAGATACCATCATGGGTTTGTGGAATTTGGATTCCATACTACCTTTCCTTACTCGTCCCCCATCTCTTAGAGGGTATCACATCTATTGGATTGGTGTGTCAATGCTCTGAGGGCTCATATCACCTGGCCTTACATGGTAGCTTGGCTCGTGATGGCGGAATTCATTTGCGAGGTTGGTCCGGTTGCCCTGTTCCAACTATAATAAGTTATCGATCCCCTTTCTCAAGGGAATTCTCCGTCTACGATGGCCTTGGCAGAGAACCTCATTGTCAAGGATACTGCTGCCTCATGCCCTAACTTGGTTGGTGATCACTTCACTCTTCTTGAGGTAAGCCCAAACTAATGGTTAATTATACCTCCTCATTTTTTGCAATACTAACAGGGTTTATTCCAGGTTTGGCTGTCGGAGAAACTTTTCCTGATCAACAATCCATGAGGGAATCCTTCTGATTACTCGCCTGCTACATACAACAAGCGAGGGTTGACCACTGAGGGACATTCCCGGATGACCGAGCATGATTGGGTCCAAGTTTTTTGTCAGCTTTTTAATGACAGGATTCGCTGGCTTTACCCCTGGTGAGTGATTTCTCATGTTGCAGTCCAGATGCATGAGGACAGGATCTGCTAATGGGCTTATACCTCTCTACATTCTACTCGCCTAGATGCTTATGCAGTCAATACGGGAAGCGTCAGAGGATACCGTGTAGCATATGTCCTTCTCGTGTTTCGGAGTGGCATCACTCTTGGTCGAATAGACTACCAGTCTTGTGTGTGCAGCACACTCGGTTTGCTCTTTTCAATTATGGGGTAGCTGAGACTACAGAGACTGACAAATTCTACCATGGAAGGCTCGGAGCGATTAGGTCATTGACAGATCCTGAGCAATATTCTTGGGTGATGCGCGAGTGGTCGAGGGAGGAAGATGGGTTGAGCCCTTATAGCCGCATGTAGAGCCAGCATGATGACTCATCGAGAATGATGCTTTTTATTAAAGAAAAGAAAACTAATAGACTTTTACTTAGAATATACCAACGGGGTATGATTCTATCGGATTTATTTATCTTTTTCTTATCTTAAGTACAAACTATAAAATTGATTAGTATGTAAAATGTTTGTTGTTTACTTGTGATCTTTTCATTATTGGCATTCATACATTTCGATAAACATACGCGTAAATATTTTCAGCAAGAAAAGATATCTTTATTGATGAAATAAATCGAAGTACAAATGTTTCGAGTGATCTGACTCATGTCATTAGCTAACCCACTCAGGTTTTCTAACTAGTGAATTTATTTGTCACTCATTATCCTAAGTTTTGCCTAAATCACCCTTTTGGGTTTTCAACTAAGCAGACTATTTTTACTTTATTTTGCTAAAAAAGGTACTAATTTTTGCTCAACCAACCAAGCAATAGTTGACAGGCTTATCTACATATATCTTTTTTATTTTTGTACTACTTTTCTAGATTTATTTCTTTTTCTAAACGTGGTAACGCTTAAGCCTATCTTGATTGATCAGGTTGATGAATTCATTACCATCCATATCCATAATCTTGACTGCTCCCTTGCTAAGCACTTTCTTAACTACGAATGGGCCTTCCCAATTAGGCCTAAATTTCCCTTTGATGTCCATATTCGAAGGCCTTAGCTACTTCGACACCAAGTCTCCCGCTTTTAGGGGTTGCCTCTAATGCATGACTTTGTTGTTATACGCCCTGGCCATCCTTTGTTGACACATTTGTAGGTTATCCAAGGCTTTGAGACAGTGCTCATCAATCATATTAAGCTGCTCAAACCTAGCTCTAGCCCATTCCAACTCCCCTAACTTGGCTTCCAGGGCTATCCTTAAAGATCCCACTTCTGTTTTTACTAGTAGAATAGCCTCCATTATGTATACCAGCGAGAAAGGAGTCTAATTTGTAGGAGTCCAAATGCTCATCCTGTAGCCCTAGACTACAAAAGGTAGCTTATCTGCCCAACCTTGATAGGTAGTCAACATCTTGCTCAAGACTTTATTTATAGATTTGTTGGCCGCCTCCACTGCCCCATTAGCTTGTGGTCTATACGGTGAAGAGAAATGATGCTCGATATCATATTTCTCGATGAGCTCTATCATTACCCCTTGGAATTGAACTCTATTATCTAAGACACTATGATGGGGATCCCATACCAAGTGAAGATGTGCTTCTCTATGAACTTGGCCATTTTTTTGGCTGTGATATTGGAGTAAGATTCAGCTTCCATCCACTTAGAGAAGTAATCGACTGCCACCACGATGTTTGTGTCTGTTACTGGAGGAAGGGTGAATCTCTCTAATTATGCCAATCCCCCACACTGAGAATGGCCAAGGAGTAGATAAGATGTGGAGATCCGAGGGAGGTAGATGGCTAAGGTCTCCATAAATCTGGCATTCGTGGCATTTCTTAACCTCTTGTGACACAGTCTGTAACCATGGTTGTCCAATAGTACCCTTGATCGGATCTTCTTAACTAAAGCTAAACTGTTCATGTGTGGGGCAGAAACACCAGTGTGCATTTGGCTAATTATTAGCAGAGCCTCCTTCTCATTCAAGCAGTGGAGTGACAAACCATCGGGGGTGCGTCAGAACAAATCATTATCAAGTAACCAGAACTAGACAGCCAAGCGACAGAGAGAAGTGCACTCGGAGTTTGTTTCCCCCTCAGGATAAACCCGATCCCACAAGAAGTAGACAATGTCAAAGTATCAACAGCCGAAATCGGAGTCATCATCAAACATCACTGCTCTGCAATAATAGGGCTCATTGGCCAATTGAAGAACTAACGGTATAATGGGTTGGATCTGGCGTCCTTCCCACATAGAGGCCAAAGTGGCTAAAGAGTCTACCATTTGATTATCTTCTCGCAATATATGACAGAAGATGCATTTATCAAACTTAGCGGAAGCTACCCAGATCGCTTCCATATAGGGGCGAAGTGATTCCTCCTTAATCTCCCAATCACCGATCACTTGCCAAATAACCAAAGTCGAATCTCCAATGACCAAGATTTCTTTAAACCTGACCCTTCTCAGTGCTTCTAAGCCAAACAAGCAAGCCTTGTATTCTGCCCCATTGTTCGTGATTGGGAATTCCAAGCGTTTGGACAATGGTATGACTTCATTTGGAGGTGTCATCAAGACTACACCTAGGCTTACCCCTTTGCGATTCATGGAACCATCGAAGTACATGGTTCACTCCTTCTTGATTTCCTCTACCAGGGATAGCTATTCATTTGGGAACTTTAGGTTTACCACATAGTCAGAGTCTAACACCTGATTGGCCAAGAATTCAGCAACCGCTTAGCCCTTGATGACTTTCCTTGTGATGTACTCAACGTCAAACTCAGAAAGGAGCAACAACCACCAGGAAAGTTTGACCGCCAACATGGGAGACTGGTATAAGTACTTCATGGGATCGACCTTAGCCACTGCTTGGACTCGATAAGATTGAAAATAGTGGCGCAACATCTTAGTCAACCATACCATTGTAATGCATATCTTTTCCACCACCGTGTAACGGGTCCCATACTCTAGCAATTTCTTGCTCAAGTAGTATATTGCATGCTCCCTCTTGTCATCATGATCTTGCACTAGCATTTCCCCTACAGATGATTCTTCAATGGCCAAGTAAAGAAGAAGAGGGTGCCCTGGAATGGGAGGCTTCAGGATAGAAGGTTTACTCAGTATTGCTTGATCTTTTCAAATGCAATCTGGCATTGGTCATTCCATACCACTGGTTGTTGTTTTTGTAGCAACTTGAAGATTGGCACACAGATGGTAGTCAAGTGGGCTATGAACATATTGATGTACTGTAAAGATCCCAAGAACGACCACACCTCCTTTTCTATCTTGGCACGGGCATCTCCCTGATGAATTGGCTCTTATCTGGGTCCATTTCTATGGCCCTTTGACTCACAATGAGCCCTAACAGCTTGCTTGAGGTAACTCTAAATACACATTTCTTCAGGTTCAGACGAAGGTTATACTTCTCGATTTGAGTAAGGAACCTATTAAGGACTGTCGGATGCTCTTCCTACGTGTTGGATATAACTAGCATATCATCCACATACACTTCTACCTCTTTATAGATTAAGTCATGTAGTAGGGCTGTTGACTCTTTGATAGGTTGCCCCGACATTTTTCTAGCCAAAAGGTATTACCTTGTAGTAGTAAACCTCCTACTTGGTGATGAAGGAGGTTTTGATCTTATCTTTAGTAACCATAAGAATCTTATTATATCCCGATAAGCCATCCATGAATGAGTACATAATGGCCCGAGCAGCGCTATCAACCAAGACATCTATATGAGGTAGAGGAAACTCATCTTTCGGCAAGGCCTTGTTCAAATCTCAGAAATCTACGCACACTCGGACCTTCCCATCCTTCTTCGCAACTAGGATGATGTTGGCTAGCCATGTGGGGTACTCCACTACCTCTAAAAACTTAGCTTCTATCTGCTTGGCTACTTCTACCTTCACCTTCTCATTCCATTCAGGTCCCAGTCTTCGCATCTTTTGCTTGACAGGTTTAACTCGTGGATCGGTTGGAACTCTATGCTCCGTGATTTCTCTATGGACCACAGGAATGTCTTCATATGACCAGGCGAACGCTGCCACATGTTTACTAAGTACATTTGTTATCTCATTCTTTCGTAGGCATCAGATCACTCAAAATCATCATTATTTTAAGCAACTCATTCATACTCAAATTTATTTCATGCAAAGAGTTATTAGTTACGCTAAAAACACTATGCGTATTATCATGAAAATGCTTGTTGTAATCAGGTGAAACATCACACAAGTAAGCAAAGTTCGAATTCATTGATTGAAATGCCTCGTAGGTATAGTTGTTAACATAAAAAATATTACTAATGTTGAAAATTACATCAGAAGCATCATTCCCCTCCACATGCGAAGGGTCTTCTTTCATCACGGTGGCTGGCTCCTTAAGGGTAGGCTTAGTAGGAACAGTCTTCATCTCCCTGGTGGAGGCTTCAGCGATGATCCCCGTAGTTGCAGCTAGCTGCTCCTTCTTGGTACCAATTGCCTCCTTCTTCATCAAGATGGCTAGGGCTTTAGTGATAGTCGTGATAGCCTCTTGCACTTCATCCTCCATAGGTTCATATTCAGGTTCATCTTGAATGAACATCCTCACTTTCCCCTTATCCTTAGCAACAGCAACCACAACTTTAAGATTCACAACCTGGACCTCCTCTTCCATAACATCCCCTTCCGGGCACTCAACATTGTCCAAGCCAACCATAGATTCGATGATCGGAGCTAACATACACTCCCTCAAGAAATCATATGCATCCCAAAAATCTCAAACCCGACACTTCACCCTCATTCATCAAAATAGGCTCGCTATCCCCCAAGTATTGTTTTCCCCCTTCAATAGCACAAACGTTGACCATGTTGCAAAAGGATGGTCACTTGTGCTTATAGATCTCATACCTCAAGGTAAATTGCAGTCCAGCTCTGGGAGTCAAGAGAAGCAGGTCAATGGCTTCCACCATTCCCTGATGAATCAGTTTTATCTTCTGATGTGGCGTAGATGAGACAACGCTAAGGAAATGGATCCATGGCTTGCCCAACAGCATGGAATTAGACACCTGTATGTCTAGCACCGTGAACTTCACCTCTAATTTCACCCTATTCGCCATCACAGCCATAGTGAATGTTCTCACAACCCCGCTCTTGGAGTCATCATAGGCCCAATGTCTATATCCGACCTTTCCAGCATACTTTCATTTAAGCCCAAGTGAGCGGGAGTTCGCAAGGTTTTGACTTTAATAACTCCTAGGATTTTTTATTTAATAATGAAGCCAAAAACCATGCTCCCACTTTCCTACCGATAGGATATAAGTTCAAAATACGAACAGGTTTTGTCATAACCGCTTATCTAAATGAAAAAATGGTGTCCACTATAAGTATATAGTTAAGATGTAGTTTTAAAAGATGTCGATCCCATAGGGAAGGACTAGCTCTAAACAGAATAAAGAGAATAAAATATTTTTGGATTTTAGTTGGGAGGATTAGAATGAAGAATGGATAGATATATGTATGGAAGACTAGAGATTCTAAATCTATAGAGTTTTCCTACGAAATAAGTATAGCAAAGAAAACATGCAAGTTCAACAAAGTTATTACGTTCACTAGACTAACTTAACATAATCAGTTATAGACACTCAGATGTTCAATGATTCACCACAGAGTAACACATGAAATCACTTTTCTAAATCTAGTGCAAACAAATTAAGACGATTCTATAAACCTAGACAACAATATTACTATGCTTAGTACGGGTCGCTCTCACATAGCCACATTTAGCAAGTTACCATTCCAAAAATGTTGGCTAACTAAAAAGCATTAAAATCACAGATCCAATGATTATACACAATCTCGTTAACCCCGAAACTACTCTTAAAGTTAATTCAAAGGCATATAACTTAATTAATATAAAAGGCTCAACATGAAATACGCATTATGACACATAGACATATCATAAACTTTGAAATAGAAAGTATAAGTAGAAAGAAAAGCAAAGTTGTAAGTTATGCAAGTGAAAGCTAAAGTTGATCAAACCGTATCCACTCTTTAATGGGAGTCGTCAACTCTCGCAATTCCTACGTCCGCTTTGAATTCGGTATTGGTCTGTACAGAACCTCCGCTAGGATGCTATTTTATGTGAATATCGAACAAACGAATGTTGAAGAATGAAAACTTTCATTGATAAGGGATTTGCAAATACACTTATACAACAATTGCTCGAATATGTAGAAAAATCTAGTGATCGAAACAAGGATTCGAATCACTCAAACATTTTCTCGCTAACACTTATGAACGGAGCAAAAACTAAATAATTTCACTCTCTATCTACGCAGACACTATATCTCTCACTTTTCTAATTCCAATGCCACACCATGCACGAAATTTGTAAGGTTTGGAGCCCTATTTATAGAGTTCGAAGGGTTGTATCTATCCAAATGAAGAGTTGTGTCCATTGGTGAAAGATTGCATCAGTTCATTATGATTGGCTGAGAAGCTTTAATCTTATCCATAATGGATAGGCATCTATTCATGATTGGTTGACTTCTGATATGTGTCTTTTCATTGGTAGTTGATGGCGGTTGATCATTCTTATCTTGCGGTTGGTAGTTAAGAAGATTTGACCAAAAAATGGTACAAGTCACGATCGCGATATACAAGTCACAACCATTAATCTTTGTTTGACAACTTTTTGCTTCTGAAGTGTATTAAGTCCTAACCGTGAATTGTTGTCACGACCGTGGTTTGTGTTTTTCTTAAGTATTCTTCTTGTAACTTCACCGATCTTTGACAGCTTTGATCCTAAGCCTAATCTTTAAGTTTCATGCATCTGTTCGCACCTTTTTTCACTCTTTTTACATAGAATTCCACTTTAGATCATTTTACTCCCAAGATTTACCTAGTATTTGTATTTGCACCAAAAACAACTACATACCATGTGAAATCTTTTATATGAAGTATAAAAATGACTTAAACTATAGTGTTTAGTGTGTAAAAGTATATTGATAATAAGTGTAATTATACACTTATCATAACCCTAAACTTAACTTTTTCCTTTTCCTCAAGGTAAATTCAACAAAAGTGTATAAATTGATAATCAAGTTCATACCTCATTTGGCAAAAGACTATTGCAGTGAGTACCACATTCTCACGTTGCATAAGATTCAAGTAGAAGTCCGAAATTTTCCACAAATTAGTTATGTGCAATTTATATAGCTTAGTTGCATACCTTTGTTCTTAATGGAGAGTCAACCAAATCGCATCTTCATGTAAGCATTATATGCATACTCGAATATTTCCTTCTCTTAAGCATAGTATAAAGTATAAAGGACATAGAAATCACACTTTGATTAATTTTCTCTCAAGGCATTTTTAGGTAACCTAGGATGCTAAAACACTCTCAATGGTTACATTTTATGCTCCATACCACTCTCCCCTTTTTTCAGAGGTTGCTTTTTATACTCCATACCACTCTCTCATTTTTTTTCTTTTAAGCATATGTTTTTGAAGTACTTTGTACTTTGCACCCATTTTTCGTGCTATGCTTTCTTTTCTTTTTTTTCACTCAATGAATGGTTGTAGTTTCTGCTCCGTACCATTCCTTACCTTTTGCATTACTCATTGGTTATTCTCTATTTCTTTTGATTTTTCACTCTTAATACCCTCATCCTTTATTGATCAATTTCAAAATATTATGGCTATAGTTTCCCAACACTTTAAACACACTCAATACTTATCGGACTTATTCAAGATTTGCATATAAAACTCATAGTAAGAATACTATTAGATATTACTCCACTTAAACTTTTTGGGAGCATTAAACTAAAACTATATAACTTATACTAATTCATGTTGCATTGAAATATATATCGAAACTTACTTGGAATGTTGCTCTCGAATGTTACTCACCACTCATCCTTGCCAATAATGTTGTGCTACTAACACTCAAATTCAACATGCGCTCAATTTTTTCACTAACATCAAACTTGTAAAACCTAACACTCACAATAACATTGGACAATTGTTAGTAAAGTATAAGAAATGATAATGTATAACTAATAAAATATCAAGAAAAATTTTCAAATTTCTTCGATTTTTTAATTTTTATTCATTTTTTTATTTTACGGGATTTTTACAAATGCCCCCCCACACTTAAAGAACACAATGT
>CATIWQ010018834.1:0-16920 GCA_949673415.1 Euphorbia schlechtendalii | reverse complement strand
AATTAATAGAAAAAATATAAAAAAAATCAAAATATGTTTAAATTTTAAATATAATTGCATTGTTTACTTAAAATCTTTAATATTTAGAAACATTTATTATAATCAAGTATAAAAATTTAATAAGATAAAATATAAAATCTCGAAATAATTATAAATTTAATGTATAAATACATAATAAATAAATAAAATTATTCATCAGGCCGGACTCGGGTCGAGCTTGGGTATTTATATAAAAACCAAGCCTGGTCCATAAATCTTCGAGTTTTGATGGGCTTGAACTTGGGCCAGGATATTTTAAAAAATGAGTATCCAAGCCCAGCCCATTGAAGTGGGCTCGGACCGAGCCGGGCGGGTAGCCTGACCCTTGAACAGGTAGCTCAAATAATTTTTTTATGTAAACCTTTTAGCCAAAATTCAAATAGTCAATTTGGCACGAAGTTAAATTAAGCTACTTTATCTTGATATTTTCCACCACTTCACACTTGTGCTAATTTTCACATTTTGTTTTCTACAACCAAAAATAAAAAGTTAAAACTTTTTGCTAATTTTACAAGGAGGTTTTTGAATATCATTTATATCAAAACTGCTTTTTTTACTTCTTTGGGAATAGGGTTTATGTGTAATATAGGCTCTAGTTGAATTCATCATCTCTCAAATGGTAAAAGTGTGCCACGAGACTTCAAGTTGTGAAATTATACAAAAAAAAAAAAAGCACGATAACTTTAATTATACTTCTAAAGTTAGCAAATGATTCCAAGTTCACGCCTAGTGTAAACTTACTAACATGTTTTTACTCAAATAAATTTCATTGGCCCTAATTTGTAACTTCAAATTGTTAATATTATACGCTAGTAAAAGCGCATATTTCAGTAAAAAAGTAAAAATATAATCTTGAATTTATTGTAGAGTTTTAACCTACCAATCCATGCTTTTGACGTAGCATAGAGTACTCCATCCATTTCAAAATAACTGTCCTTTTAGAAGTTTAAAATTTTTTCAAATTAAGTATTTTTTTAATTTCAATGCACATTTTTTAACATTTTATCTATTTTACATTTATTTAATACACATTGAAAATGATACAAAGAATAAAATATCCAATCACTTTCAAATTAATAAATGTTGTAGAAATAAATAAATATTTTTATTACTTTAATTAACATGTTCTTAGGTCATGTTCTCTTCAATTTCTGAAAGCTGAACTGAACTAAACTTAACCGAACTGAATTTAACCGAACTGAACAGAACTTAAATGAACTTATTTTAGTGTAAATTTATAACTACATATAATTGAACTTAACTTAACTGAACTGAACTTAACTAAACTAAACTTAACTTAACTTAACTGAAATGAATTTAATTAAATTGTGGTTGAAGATAATAAAACATTATATTGATGTATGATAATTATTTTGAAATAAAATAGTTTTTTTTTTTCAAAAGCCAAAGGTGTGTGATAATTTTTTTCTAATGGTGACCAGGTGAATTGTTTTTTCAGATTTTAACTCATTAATTACGTGGCAACAGCATGTTGATTATCTGTACTTACCTTGCCTGCACCTAGACCGGAGAGAATCCTAGCTCTTTTGATACTACAGCGAGATTGGCTGTATTGTTACAGTGCTTAGCATTTCTGACACCATTAACAGCGCAGAAATTTCTTTTAT
Organism: Euphorbia schlechtendalii; assembly: GCA_949673415.1. NCBI lineage: Eukaryota > Viridiplantae > Streptophyta > Magnoliopsida > Malpighiales > Euphorbiaceae > Euphorbia > Euphorbia schlechtendalii. Next base: position 15,253 of record CATIWQ010018834.1, on the reverse strand, counting down.
TAAAAATTACAACTTTTCTTATAAAAAATTTATATACTCCAAAACAAATCCATGTCAAAGCTCCAAACCTTATAATATTTGATTAAACTATCATTTGTCCTCGGTAAGTGGAAGATTTCAGCAGAAGAGGACGTCTAGAGATTAGAATGATCTTCGTTTTAATGTAGTTTTCAATTCAATTTATTCCCAAGTACTCCTTCATAGTTATATTCATCATCAGCTACTTAGGTATACCAGGTGCGTTTATTTTTTTGGCTGTGATTTTGACTTAAACAGTTGCTTAATAATTATGAGCTTCATCTTTTTTTAACCTTCAAAATCTTGCCTTCTGCGTTTTTAGTTGGTTTTGGCTTCTTGGTATTGCTTCTTTTGGGGTGAAATTGCGTTTTCTGTGTAAAAGAGGGCATCTTTGATGTTACTAAGGGTTTTGAATTTAAGGGTTCTACAGTGTTCTTGCTTGAATTTGACTTATGGGTATTATAGGGTTGCTGATGATTTGTGAAGTTCTTAACTTGCTAGGGCAGCTCAGTCGGATCTATTTGAGCCATTTTCGGTTTCGTTTCAGTTATGGATGTTCTTGGATGCGCTCTTCCTTTTAAGCATATTTTAATGTTAAATTTTGGCTCGTCATTTTCTTCTTGATGTTTCTGCATACGATATTTATATAAATTGCTTACTTCATTACCGTAGGTTGGTTTGTGATAGGAAAGCAGCATCTAGATTTTTGTTCTGGTGTTTTTTGAGTCTGGCATCTGGGTGTTGTCTCGTTGGTTCCTAAACTCCAGTAGGAGATAATTGGATAAAAATTTTGTGTTGAAAGTTATGTTTTTTGGGGATTTCCCCCCTTTTTGGATGTTTTTATTTGATCTGCCTTCCGTATGTTAGTTGCAAAACTACGCGTTGATTTGGATGACTTTGCATTTGATATTTGCTAGGCATATTGGTTAAAACAATTTGACTACGTTTTCTTTTGTTTTGATCGTCTTTTTCCTTTAAATTGTCCTTCTTGTTAGTCCACCTTGTAGGCTTATAGTCTGAATTTATAAAATATAGGTGTAGCAAATCCTTAAATAAATTTGCAACTGCTAGGTGTAAGGACTTCTATGAAGTAAGTATCAGTAAATGTGTCCTTACGTACCATAAGGGTGATTTTTTGGCATCTCAAATAATCTTGGAGAAACTAACCTTAGTAGTATTTGTTGTCAGTACTTTCCGTGATCATTTACATTAGTTTCCCTAATTAGTTTCGAACTCTATAAGCATTTAAGTTCTTTCTACGACTGATATTGAAGGTATTTAGGACCATTTTTTTCATGAGATGATAAATTAGATTTGTTGAAGATCTGTCCTGGTTTTCTGCACATGTTTGTTGCTGTTCTTGTTTCTTCAGTTACCTTTTACTGAAGCTTGAATTGCCCTTCTTGCTATTTGGCACTTTGGTATAGATTAGGGGTTTGTGCTAATCTTAAAGGGAGTTGAGGCAAGGTTGATGGTAATGTGTGGGTGTGAAAGATGAGAAGGAAGCTAACGTGATGCCAAGCTTTGAGTTGCCCATTTCAAATACAGTGTAAAGTCTCTTCGCTAATGATATCATGTTTTCCATATAACCTACCTTCCTGTTTTGATTTTTTGCATATCAGTTTGCTTCTATTTTCCTCAACATGTTGCAATATGCTGCATAGGAAATCTTGTATGGTAAAAAGTGAATTCCATTGTACAACTAGGGCTCGTTTGGTTGCCGCATGGCTTTTCTGTGGAATAGGAGAATAACGAATGAAAAACGGTTGAAAATTGTAGAGTACTTTTCTAGAATCCGTAATTGGATGGAATAGCTAGGATTCTAGGCAAATACTCAACCATTTTAATCATTTTTTCATTCGTTTTTCTCCTTTTCCACGGAATAGCCATTCGGCCAACCAAACGAGCCCCTAGTGAATACAAAGCAAAAATTAGGATGATCAGTCCTCTTTTGTTTACATAGAAGGCAAAAGCGCGAAAACTGAAGGAAACTAGTGCCACAAAGATTAAAAAATACTTCCTTTTAGTAGACACATCTGACATCACTCTCTTGAAGGCTCAGTGATAGTTATCATGTGAAGTTCTTCATTTAGTCAGCAAGGTTGATTGATAATGTTTGAATTTGTATCTTGAATTGCTTTAAATTTATAAATTTTATACGCTGGTAATATGCCTTCCTATAGTTTCAACTTTCAAACTTCCCTGTTTTACTAAAGTTGTCTATAAATTGTTATTAAATAGATAAATTGATTGGATATAAGTATTTTTTCCAAAAGAGCAGCTGTTTACAAAATGTTGGTGCCATATAAAGAATAGTGGTTTACTTTAGTTCGCTTTAGTTTTCCACCACTTCCATGCAAACTTAATTCTCCTGCGGTCCTGTAATTCTTGATGAACTATGATTTCCAGTGCTATAGGCGGAAACACAATCCATTCATATCATGTCTCTGATTTTGAACCATTCAATCATTCAGTGGCGTTTCAGTTATACGATACTATTGACTTGAGTACAACCAAGCGTTCAGGTAATCCATCTTCAAAATTTCCTTTCATCATCTCATGTAGGATTGTACTGTAATGTAGTCACATATATACATCTCTTTTATTTGCTTAGTGCTTTCATAGGAATAACTTCTCATGCTACAATATGAAATTGCAGACACAGTTTTCAGTTCAGCTAAATCAAGTAGTCAAGCACCTCAGAAATTGCCTTTACAAACGAGTCTAAAGTTGAACGGGGTTTCAATTGGTAATACAGAAAACTGGGAAGAATCCAATATGGCTGATGGTAGTCCTAGGACTGATATCTCTAGTGATGCAGACACTGACGAAAGAAATCAACAGGTGCTGTTTCAATTCTTAGCTTATAATATTTTCCTATTGCCATATTTTGAAGCTTTTAGAAGCTTATGATGGATTTTGGTGCTGACTTTTCATTCAGTTACTCATTAGAAAGTTTTGAAGTTAACTTATTCATGCTTCACATACATATACAGTTTGATAGAGGCCAATCAACTGGTCTTGCGGTTTCTGATTCCAGTGACAGATCAAAGGATAAAATGGATCAGAAGGTAAAACACAACGCACTAATGCATAAAATACAGTGTCTGGTGTGTATAATATACGGTATACTGTCTACATAACTAACTTTCTGATGATGATTTGTTTGTTCACACTCTGCAGACTCTTCGTAGGCTTGCCCAAAACAGAGAAGCTGCAAGAAAAAGTCGGTTGAGGAAGAAAGTAAGTTCTCATATACAAATATTTTGGTCAGTCTGTTCTTTTTGCTCTTTCGAATGATTTAAGCCAAGATGAAAGAAATTACTAATAAAACTTCAGATTAAAATGGATTTGAAGTCACTGGAAACAGAATTCTCCCTGTTTGTCTCGGCTGAAATTGAATGATCCACAACTTTAGTTATTTGTATTTCTTGTCCTTGTTCTTCCAATAGGCCTATGTGCAGCAGCTGGAGAGTAGCCGATTGAAATTGACACAACTGGAGCAGGAGTTGCAGCGTGCTCGACAGCAGGTTATGTTTCTTGTTGTGAATTGCACACACCATCTTCTGACGGCTTTGCTTTCTATTTTCACTTATTATAATCATTATATTGCTGATGCAGGGAATATTTATATCCAGCTCAGGAGATCAAGCTCATTCATTGAGTGGAAATGGTAAATTCTAGGAAATATCCTTTCTTTTCTTTAACTTTCTTACGACGGTATGTATAAATCATTTTGTACGGGGCCTTCGCCAGAATTTTGCTGTTATATCCATAAACACTTCCATGTTAACTTGAACTTAGCCATCTTCCTTTCTTTTGAATCTTATTTAAGTCCATAGTGACCGCATTACTGTAAAAAAGCATCAATATTGTGCAGGGGCCATGGCATTTGACGTGGAATATGCCAGGTGGCTCGAGGAGCAAAATCGACAAATCAACGAGCTGAGATCAGCAGTGAATTCCCATGCGGGTGATACAGAACTCCGCATAATCATAGATGGTATAATGGCTCACTATGATGAAATATACAGGTTGAAGAGCAATGCAGCCAAGGCCGATGTTTTCCATTTACTCTCCGGCATGTGGAAGACACCTGCCGAGCGATGTTTCTTGTGGCTTGGTGGGTTCCGTTCATCCGAGCTTCTCAAGGTATAAAACCAGTGCATCCTAAAATGAATCAGAACATAAATTTCCCAAAGCTGATCTTTATAATGAATTGAATGGTGACCAATGCAGCTTCTGATAAACCAACTGGAGCCATTGACAGAGCAGCAGTTGGTGGGGATCAGTAACCTGCAGCAATCATCCCAACAAGCAGAAGATGCGTTATCGCAAGGAATGGAGGCATTGCAGCAGTCCCTTGCTGAAACTTTGTCCAGTGGAAACCTCGGTTCATCTGGTTCTTCTGGAAACGTGGCTAATTACATGGGTCAGATGGCTATGGCCATGGGAAAGCTAGGCACCCTCGAGGGCTTCATTCGTCAGGTAACATCTTTCGTTTCGTGATGACCTTTTTCTCCCGAGCATATGCCTTGTAACGGACTTTTTTTGTTTTGATGGATCTTAATCAGGCTGACAATTTGAGGCAACAGACGCTACAACAAATGCATAGAATATTGACGACTCGGCAGTCAGCTCGTGCCCTCCTTGCCATACATGATTACTTCTCGAGATTGCGTGCTCTTAGTTCCCTTTGGCTTGCACGACCCAGGGAATGAATGATGTAGCAGTAAGTTTCACATTTGCAGGAATCTAACCGAATAAAAGGGTTTCTGTTGCTCAAAAGATATATATTTTTTCTGTACATTGGGCGTGCTGTTGTTGCAGATGTGTACCGGGGAATCTGGCCATCTTAGGCTCACATGATTCGACTTCTTCAGAAGCATATACATCCATGTTAATTATTCATAGTTTACTATTTCTGTTCTCATTTTCTCCCGAATTTGAACACTGGGTGTCCTTGTAATCTGTTATATTTTATGAATTTGGAAGTTTGCAACAAAAAGCAAAATTGAGTCTGGTCTTTTTTTTTAACATCTTCTCATCAACCTTATTTGATTACTGTCATCCTGTTGCATTTTTAAAGATTTGCTAACAGAACAGGTTGCTATATGGACTTACTAACTTGGTTTTAGCTTGATTTTTATTTAACAATCAAGCTAAGCAAGTCTTTCAATTGATTTCTCCCGAGCAATAGAAAAACGCTGAGGTTTAACAGTATAAATCATCCCTCAGGACGACTTGATAATGCTATCCCATATTTGACATGTTTTGCCATTTGAATTCTTTTTATTTGTTCAATGCATGAGGTCCCATGAAACTATTTGAGCTAATGCCATAATCATGCAACAGATTCCTATAATACGAGCTCAATGAGGAAATACTAAGTATAGACATAAAATCTTATGAAACAGAAACACAGATTCTAAGTTTCTTTTCTTTTACATGGCCAAGAACCTTCCAAAGAGCAAAGAACTTTCATTACTTCATGAATGAAGTCGGTTATTTATACAACCTACTACTTTAAATAGAAATGACACAAGATACTCAACACTTATTCCCCGAATCGGACAGTTGCTTGATTTGACTTTGGAAATCATAAAAGGCAACATATTGGTTCCGGCAACATGGACCACAAGGCCAAAAATGCGATTTGTCCATTGTAAAAGACAGCAAAAGCAGTCTAAAATTATTCTGGAACTTCATATGGAAATGAAAAGTAACAAAAGAAACAAGCACAGCAAGGCATACAAGTTTAGAAGTAGTTGGTCTTATAAAAGTTCTTGAGGAAGTCGGACATTCCTTGATCCTTGGTATCCAAGTCCTGCACAAGCCCTTGCTCACCCACCACATATTGGCCAATAATATGGTGGCGTTGCTTAGCATGCTCTGTTATGTTGTTCAGCTCTTCCATTCCTTTGAACAGAAGCATATCAATCACCTGCAACTTGCTACTCTTAGAAAAGACAAATGACCAAGGGTTTTGTTTTGTATTACCAGAACAAGTCATATAGAATGGAATTGCACAATGCGTCATAGAAATTAACATAAGAGTTGTTCTTGATGTAGAAGTGAAGGCAAACACCATAGAAAAACATTGTCTTTCGCATAAAAAGTTGAAATACTAGGTCAATATAGCCTGATTCCAGGAAACAAAGCAAACAAAGAGATGGAAACTTTCACTCCTCATACTTATCATGCAATTTATCACTTAAATCTAGAAGGGAAGTAACTTTCCACTCACTCCACTAAAGAATCATTGTCCGGCAGAAAATTTTAAATGTCTATAATTATAAGGTTTTACTGCTGTATACATATGCCAACTTAAACATTCAAAGACAAGCTTGCTTTCCTTTTACTAAGTGGAATTCAAGTGCATAAATCAGAGTTCCAATTCGTTCTTGACTATTTCAATACAAAGCCAAAATTTTAGTGTGTGTACAGATAGGAAGTTATTTATTGCATCAAAGTATAATCAGTGACTGCAGGAAATTTAAATAAGGCATTGACGTAACGAATGTAGATTGTAATTATGGTACCCGGATAATTTCATAATTATGTATAGAAATAAAAACCGGATAATAATTCAATATTCATAATCACAAAAGCAAATGTGATGGGACTGCAGGGAGCAAACAAGTAGTTGAAACAGTAGGTGATGAAGAATATCAGTTCATAAGTCCAATATGGAACAAAACAAGGTCATGAAAAAAAATTCTTTTAAGGAATATCCTAGTTTTCTGGGAATTTGAGTTGCATCTGCACATGATAACGTAAAAAATCCATCAAGGTTGCTGCTTCAATAGTGAATAGGCATACAATAATAAATTTCTCAACTCACGATAACCTCATTCTTGATTTTTTAATCCTAATTGAGGCGTCCTATGAATGTAGTGCACCACACTTTCACTGTTTATTACGGATTTGCGTGTCTAGGCCAGACTAGCAGAAATTATCATCGTGCATGAAATTATTACCTAACCATGGTTGATGTTTCTGATACTTTCTTTGGGGATACTCAAAAGGATTGGCTCAAACCTCTAACCTATACATAAAAGCTGTTCAAAGTCTACTCCCTCAAAAACTTCCAATTGAATATTACTGATATTGCCAAGGGTCTACTACATGATAAGCAACATCCTGACAGCTTGCAGATTATGGTACTAGTACACAAATCAACAGAACAAGGAAATACATTTGAATGCATCTAATTCAAAAGGGTAAAGTTCAAGTCTTAACCTAGAAGTAGAGTTTCATATCCATCCTCAAAAATTATCAAACTTTAGCTTAAAAAAAAAAGAACAATCCACCCTAGAAATGAGAAAGAATTACAAAACAAAAAGTCCCAAATCAAATTATGAACCAATCAGAGAGTAAGGGAACCTTGGGATTGGTGACGTTAGAGTTCTTGCGGATCTGAGAGGCGATAGAAGAACGAAGCTGAGACTTGGTAACGACATCATCAAGATTGTAGATTTCCATGATAGTAGGAATCGATCTACAGGCAGCTTTAAAGAAATCGAATACCCGTGCCTTTGCCTCACTCACACTTGCCGAGTTCGGCGGCACCTTCACTGCTCTCGATGTAAACGACATCTCGTCTTCTCCAAATCGCCTGACTCGCTCAGATGATAAAATCTTCACTCAAAGTGAATCGCAGATGAACTCTGTACTGTTTCAACAATGAGACCAATCCAATTACTGTTAAATGAGGGGCAATATGCTTAAGCGTTTCTTCGACCAAACGGTGGCGTTTTAATTTCATTCACATAGGATACAAAATATTTTTGTTTTTCTTTTACGGACATTGTTTAAATTTTCCTTTGACAGTTTAATTTACTTATATAATAAAATTGCAATGCAATCCATTTGTAGTTCTAAAATGAACAAAAAGTTCAAGTAAAAAATACTAAATTATGTAGAACTTGCAACACCATTGAATAGGAGAGTAACAAAACTAGCCCAAAGTAAATCATATTTCCTTCAAACAATTTATAATGTTTGAACACTAAAAGCAGCTAAACTAAACTTATTTAATGTAAATTCATATTATACAAGCATGAGTTGAACTGAATTTAGTTGTGGGCTGAAGCATAAGAGCTTTGAGGCCCCGATCCCTTATAAGAGCAGTAAGCTTAGGATAGTTTCCATTATAAGAAGCAACGTCAAGTCATTTAAGAGCAAGCAATGTTTTCAGAACACAACATTGCTTTCTGGTATCAGTAAGTTCTAAGTAAATCATTTCAGATTTTTTTACAAGCCAGCCACGCATCACAATTCCAACAACATAATCTAAGTATTGCATTCCTCCTAAATAATCATTGCCCACAACGAAGTGCAAAAGAGGGTGAGTTGATTAGATGTTGCAAATTCCAAGGCAGGATTCCTACATTTCGCCACATTCAGCGATAACACATGCCAGTTTAGGGCGGTTGTTTGGTCCAGTAGCAACATTCTCGATTTTCCGGACGACCAAAAGACCATCTCCAAGCACTCTCTGAAAATGAAGTTGACAAAAATTAATTCAGATGCAATAGAGAAGAATCATTAAGAAATTCTTGCATATGCAAGATAATGTAGTTGAATAATTCAAGCAAAACATTATAAAAGCAAAGAGAAAAAGAACATACCCCAAACACGACGTGCTTGTTATCAAGCCAATCACATTTCGCACAAGTGATGAAGAACTGCAGCAAACAATGAAGATGAACACTCAATTTCAGTCAACTAGGAAGTTATTTAGAGACTTTAATGGGCCTAAAAGAAAAATACAAGGTACTAGAGTAAAATGGAATTTCATTTCTGAAGTGTGTTTGGACTGGATCTACCAAAAAAATGGGGTTAACAAAAAAAAAGCTTGCATCATTATTACCCAATTCGAGTAACCAGTATTCAGTAAAGTAATGAAGGATTATAAGGTTAATCTTTATTATGCTAAAACCATATATTGGAAAGTACTAAAAAATTTATCATATTAGATGAACTTTTTACATCACCTGGCATCCGTTAGTTCCCGGACCACTATTTGCCTGCAACAAAACCAATAGAGCAAGCCTTTAATTATGGTTCTATCTAGACAATTCAAATATCAAAACCGCAGATTATCCAATATAGTTAAGCAAATGATAAAGAATGTCAAGTAAAAGCAGAATATTAGATTCACATTTCCAAATTCTTTCTAAAAGAAATACAAGAGCAAACATAACTCGTTGCAAATTTTCATTGAGTTATTGCATATTACAAACTAAATGGCCACCCCAGAACTACTAAATATAAAAGAACTTAGCCACAGTTTCAGGTAATTAATCTTTGTGTTTTATCATGTGGCTCAATCTGGAATACTACCAATTCAAATAAAGTAGTTACATATTCTTTAACTTCTGACAGTCTTAACAAAATTTTTTTGAAGAAAACTGCATGAAGCTGGGAGGCCAACTCACAACTCACAATTATATAAACAGAAATTCTACAGAAAGGTAAAACATAACATCAAAAGCAGTTCTCTTAATATATTACACAAAAAGAAGCATACCATAGATAGTAAAACAGGACCAGTGTGTTTGGCAAAGTACTATCAGAATGTGAGATTTACACTTCCGATTTCTTTATAAAAGAAAGTGTGATTGAATCCAGAAGCAACCATGATATCGAGGAGATTAGTTAGAAACTTGGCATTTAGTTATTGCATCTTACCTCATAAACCACAAAATTACTAATTATAGCAGATCTTCCCACAGTTTCAGGTAATTAATCATTGTGTTTTATCATATAGCTCAATCTGGAATATAACCAATTCTATTAAAGTAAATGCATATTCTTTGACATCTGAAGTTTTAACAAAAGAATTTCAAAGAAAGCTGCATTAAATTGGAACACCAACTCACAATTATATACATAGAAATCAAAAATTCTACAGGAAGGTGAAACACAGCATTAAAAGCAGTTTTCTTAGATACTAATATTTGACACAAAAAGAAGCATACCATTGATAGTAAACCAGGACCAGTGTGTTTGGCAATAAAGTTCTCATCCTCAAATTTATGACCATAAATTGACACACATCCACTACCATCACCCTGCAAAGAGTCTCTTAGTCAACAAAGCTTGGACTTGGAGTTCACAAAGTTGATGGAAAACACACATTTTATCATTGTCTGAGCTTTAAAATCATCCAAGTCAACTCTACTAACCTTAAGAAAGTCACCAGCTTGAATCATGAAATCCTTAATCACCCTATGGAACTGGCACCCTTTGTAACCCACTGGCTGTCCCGCTTTTCTGCCAATTTGAGTTCCCCAAATTACAATTGAAGAGTAAATTTAAAACAACTATACCTCAAACCAACCAGTCATAACAATAGTAATGATACCTGTACTCGCCCGTGCAAAATTGCCTGCAGGATTAAGCAAGGAGAAAACCAAATTAACAAAAGAAATTCATACAAAAGCCAGAAACGCCAAAAAAATATGAAAGAAATCAGGCGACAACTAAAGAACCTGAAATTTTCGGCTGTTTTGGGGGCGATATCAGCGAAGAGCTCCATCTTGATGCGACCGGCAGGAATGGTGCCGATAGTAATATCGAAGAAAACGATTGGATTTTTAGGGTTTGGCGGCCTCACGTGCCACTCCACGTTCCCAGTTCCGGCGGTTGCGTTGCCTCCCGACGCCATAGATGAGCTCAGAGACGATATCTCAGCTGTATACAGCCTTTATTCGGCAAGTTGAAGAGCTTTCATGGAGGTTTTACTTTTGGGCTTGGGCTTTACATTTGTATATAAGATAATTTTTTAATTCTTGTTACACATGCCTTTATTTTTTGGGGTTTCTAGGCTAATGGGATTAAGCATGTCTCATATTTACAAATTTTACCCATCAAGCATGTTTTTTCCTCCATGTTTTTTTTGCTTTTCTATATCTTCAAATTGACGTTCTATAAATACAGAATCTGTTTCAATTGAAAACCTAATTAACTCGTTTCTTGTGCTCGATTTTTGCTTTCTACTCTCCATCTTGTTCTTCATCTTTGTATTTTCATTCTCAGTGGAATCATTATATGTTCTCCCGGAGTCATATCAATTTTGTTTTTTCGCTTCTATTTTGGTTTTTTCAATTTTGAATTTCTATTTGACCGAAATCAATTGGTACTGTGGTTACAATTTTAGTCGTGGATAGAGATGGAAGAAGGGTTTTGCTTGTTCGTGTCCCAGGTAGGTCCTGCTGTCCAGTTCCAGTATGTTTCGACTTCTATGGAACAATATCAATCATATATTTTTTTTTCTTTTTACGCTGTAATCAGATTTTGATGAAAAATGCTCTTGTATCCCTCATTTTCTCTCTATGATAGATTGTTGCAGTATTCCTTCCTTTAGCCATCATTAATACCTACTATTTCATCAAGAATAATATCTATGACCAACTACTGGTTTCTAATTCTGATATTTCTAGTTATTGTTCCATATGTTCTACTTCTGATACTTCTATTTATTGTTCCATATGTTTTGTGTTGCTGTGATAACTAATTAAAATGAATATCAGGCCATCTGTCCTCTGTGCTTAAAATTGGGTCCAGGCGCGCGCTTGAGGAACACTAGATGCACTAACTAATTGAACTTCTTTTGGATCCATCCATTGTTATATGATTAACATTGAAGATTGCCGACTTGTGTACTATAACTAATTTTTTTTAAAAGAAAGATTAGTAACAAAGTTGATTAAACAACACAAATTTCATATCCACAAATAACTAGTGTTTCAAACCTCAAATGAGATTGAAAAGTTTATGTGAATATGACAATAATGTATGCAAATGGTCATCATGATAAAACAAGTCGAAGTTATAGGTTCCTCGGACTAATAAAGTTGTTTTACGCAAAACCGTAAAATTGTTTTTGGTCCACACGCTTTTGTGTGCGCCCGAGGCACGCCTCAGAGACACCACCTCGCTTTTCATGTGGCGAGGTGCTAAGGGCTTAGCCCTAAGTGAAGCGTGCCTTTAACAACTATGCATTTAGCACACAAATTCCGTAAGCATACCATTCATATATATATAACGGACATATATCAAATAGATAATAAGTATATAATATACATATAACAAGTTAAATCCTAAATTTATTAACAGATTCTTTGTTAAAGATTGACATCAATGTCAAACAGTAGAAACCTTGTTAATGACTGGCATCAATTTCAATAAGCAGAATCCTTGTTAACGATATTATTATAACACATCTATAATAGACATATATTAAATATATAACAGGTATATAATATACATATAACCTTGATGTTTTCTTTAAATTTATGTATATCATTCGTATACAATATACTGATCTTCTTTCAGCCTGAGGAGCTCTATAGCAGACAAAGGTAATAAATGCTACAAATGGAAGCAACAAGTTGAACTCTTAACTTTCAGGAAACATTAGAAGTATGGTATTCAAATTAGGTTATCAAACAAAACCTAGAAAACGTTCATTATTATAATTGTTAACTTAACAAAATTGTTGTCAGTTGGTTATATAGTTAAAAGGAGGTTACAATAAGAAGGAGAAGAAGAAAAGAGTACCTCACGGGACCTAAGCAAAGCAATAATAGGAGCAGGGGCTGATACTGCTGGCTTAGGGAGTGTAATACCTACTACCGCCTCTGCATCCACCAAGGTAATCCTACCAAACAGTCACAAAGAATATAAATGTGAGAAAGAGATTGAAAACACGAAGAACGTAGGTAAGTTAAGGTGAAAAAGTGTAGAGCGTACGTTTGAAAATTTGAAACATAAAGAGGACCTTTAAGTAATTAGGAAACATATGATATTGAAACTTATTCAAGCCCAAATTTGACAATTTCCCTTATTTTTTTCTTTTGCTTTTAAAGTAGTGAACTGAATTTTGTGTGGTTATTATGATTTTCAAAGATAACAAGACTTTAACATTTGATTGTATCTTCTACACAAATGCTACCAACAAATTCTCATTTAATAGCCACAGAACATAGACCTTCCCACAATTTCAATTAATTGTTGTGAATTCTATTTTCCATCATCGGACTGAGTCTGAGCATCAATGGATTACGACCGAACTTAATCGGGCCAACTAAATACTACTGGTATCCTAATTTCATCCCTTGTAGTAAAAAACTAGTCAAGCTATAGCCATACCAAGCCTAGAAAATAATAAATTCTCAAACCAAACCCAGCCCTTGAGTTATTTCTTTTCAAAAATTCATTTTAAATTATTAATATTATTTAAATTCATAAGCCACTAAATTAAATAAAAAATTACAAATATTATCATTATTTCAATAATTCTCAATATATACATCCTCAAAACACTTAAATATTTAACTATTTGCAGGAATTTTCACTCTTATAGGTTAAGCTCTTGATTTCTCATGAAGGACAAGCTAATTAAATCAGCTCAATTGATCATGCCTGTAGTGACCCTTATCTGATCCTAGTTTCCACTAGTCAACCATCATAAGCTCATGACAACCTTTAGGCAAATTCATCAATTCATCATTTTCGTTTAAAAATCCCTGCACCATCACAATCATTCTCGAAATTCTCCGGATCTAGTGAAACGTCCTGGAATTTTCTTGGATTGAAGAGAGCTCATGCTATTATAACTAAGTAAAATACAGTTTATATGTTTTCACTCGATATTAAAAGCAAAACCAGGTTGCTATCTCATTGGGTGCCATTTTCATCTTCGCATGCAGTTCATCAGTTGATGTCCAACAAATGCCAGGAAGCAAACACTTCAAGGCATAAACCAATTGAAAGAAAATTAGACAAAGAGACTCAAATCCTTGAAACTAACTAGTTTAATGATTCAATCTTACATATTCATAACTTACTACTCTCTTTCTATTTCGTTAAAAAAAAATACTCTATTTATACCGCCCTTGTACTTCACTTGCATGTTTCAGAAACTTTTGAACTAAAATATAAAAAAAATATGTTATTTAATATTATAAATGCTTAGAGAGTAAAAACAAACACAATTTTTAAAGGCGTTCATAGAAAAATAGAAAGTTTGATAGATTCATGTGAATTGAGATTACAGAAAACCTAAAAGCGTAGATCAAAAAAGGCAGAAAATCATTTTAAATGTGATATTTTCAAAAGAAAAATCAAATTTGCGAGCAAATTTCCTAAAGTTGATGATTGAGCTGCTTAACATAATTTTGTGATGTAGAAATGAGATTTTAAATAGTAATTAATACCCTTCTCAAGTACAAGGACTTTGGTTAATCAAATCTTTAATTACTTGCTTGACTATTAAAATCACACTAATAAATTGTATTTCGTCTTATCCAAGTAATCAAGTATGTATTCCTTTTAGTTTGGATTTTTAATAAGTTTAACTTTTAATTAATTTCATATTCCGGAATAGTAATTCAATTCAAATAATATGTGTTAATCACCAATGATTCCAATTTAGAGATAATATATTCCACAATAGCTATACAAAATGTGATGATATAACAGAATTTTTTACTTCAAGTACTTTAATGTAACATTCCTGAATAGCAAATTACTCCAAAATAGTTAGCTTCACAAACACGAATCTTTCCTAAATAGGAAACAAATGTTGTATCAATAAATATAACAAATCTCGTCTACATTTGTTTCCACAACTATCCCACCTGCCAATTAAGTAAACATGGCATCCCAAGATAATCTCTCTCTAACATGCGTGAAAATTCCATGGCCATTGTATCAACCAGCCAACACATGTAATTCGATCAAGGTGTTCTTGTACATCAGCTACGATGCTCGACCCAAGATTGCCGATTACACTAAAGATCCAAAGAAACTTCGCTTAGTTCCGTTCTGTTCAAACCTCGATTTATGGAGCAGCAATCCCGCAGCAGTCAGATTCGAGCTTTCCAATATATTTGGAAGTTTGGGGATTGATGGGAGTCAGCACGGCAGATTTATTAAGCAGATAGAGGACAACGTCAGCGCAATCAGAGATCTTAATTCGGAGATGTTGGCTTTTCAGATTAAGATAACTAACAACAATACCTATTCTTGTCTTAAGTCGGTCCAATGCGAAGAAGAATGCAGTATTTGTTTGCAAGACATCGCAGGGCGCGGCGCAATTACTCAATGCGGTCATGTATTTCATGCCAAGTGCATCACCAAGTGGCTCCATAGAACCACTTCTTGTCCTCTTTGCCGCTCCGTGTTGTTAGAGAACTAAGTTGTGTTTGGTACAGTTCAAGTA
>CATIWQ010018824.1:0-16755 GCA_949673415.1 Euphorbia schlechtendalii | reverse complement strand
AGGCAATTTCTCAATTAGTAAACCTGCAACAAATTCATCAGGAAGAACAATCTCTTCGACTTTCAAATCCTCAATGAGTTTGTGATACTCATTGATTTGAGTTTTGATATCCTTATCTTCCACCATCTCCCATTTGTAATATTTTCCAATTACAAATATTTGTTTACCTGCATCCTCGGCAGTGTATTTGGTAATCAATGATTCCCAAATTTCCTTGGCTTCCTTCTTTGAGCAGTAAACATCAAATAAATCATTAGACAAAGTACTCATAATATTATGTCTACAAACTTTGTTAGCGTGAATCCAAGAATTCACGTCTGCAATAGGCTCAGTTGGAACAACTTCAGAGAGGGCATATGCAACTCCATGCAAATCAAGGACAGAGAAGATTCTTTCTTGCCATCGTTTGAAATTTTCACCATTGAAAACTTCAATCTTAGAGACATCTGGAAAAGGTTTGGCAAACACAGGTGTCGGCAATGGTGGTGCAACAATTTCGGAACCATCGGTAGAAGGAGTAGTGTTTTTACCAAGACCAGCCATAGTACAAAATTCTTTTAAGATTGTAAGAAAAAAAATGGTAAAGTAACGAAGTTGTTATGAAACGAATGACTGAGTCGTGCAAAAAGACACTGTCCTTAAAGGATTTCAGTGTATCCTTCCAGGATTAAACAGCCTCTTCCAAAAATATATTTTGGGGACAGGAACAGAAAATTTGAAAATATAGCCAGAAAGTAAGAGCAACAGAAGAAAATGCTTTTGCTTGTTTTCTTTTTTTTTTTTTTTTTTTTTTTTGTGTTGAGAAAGAGCAAAAACCTTACTTTTATAGGCAAAGAAAAATGTACTGTTGGAGGGCATTAAAAAGCAATAAGGTACGGTTATGAGAAAGCAATTCAAAAATAAACTGAAACTTTCGAGTCTAATATGAGAAAACAAAACCGTAAATTGAATAGCATTGAAGATTTAGTCAACAAATTGAATGTCCAGCACATAAGGAAACAAATATATATAATATAATATATATAAAATGAATGGACAGATACATCCATAATACAATTCGTTGACTATGCTTTTAATGGGCTTTAACATGGACTATATACAAACAAGTCTTTTGCATTAGAAATGGGTTTTTGGATCGTTTCTCTCATATATGTGCGGGTTCAAAAAAGTATATCAGAAAATTTAATAAGTCCATTGAACTCAACCCATTACAAAAGGTTTTGATTAAAGCAAAGCGGGATAGTTGTCTTTTGAAATAACTAAAATTATCCAACAATATCTTATTTAAAAAAAATGACTTAACTTTCAAACTAACTCCCTAAATTCGTTAATATATCCGTAAAGATTCAGGCAATATGATCAGTCCCTAAATTAGTCTATTTAGTTTCATTGCTCACTGTATACATCAACTTTATTATTTTAAACGTATATCACTGAGCCAAAATTTGATGGTCACGTCTCCCTTTTAAAGTAAAGTAAGAAAGTGAGATTCTAAATTCAAGGTCGATCTGTCTAAGTCCCTTCCTTTCCTTTTGTCCAAGTTTCTTCTCTTTTTGTCTAACTCATTTCCTTTTTTCTCTGTGAATTTCGCAAATTCTCCCATTCTTGGGTATGAAATCCAAAACTATGAATTGAAAGGTCCAAATGAAGGAACAAAATCACCATTTTTGTTCAATAAGATACCAAAGTGGATGATTGACTCATTCAATACTAGAACTAATCGGATGAAATCTTTTGATAACATGGATTCCTATTTGTCAATGATATCTCATGATCAAGATAATTGGCTGAATCCCGTGAAATCATTTCATAGAAGTTCATTGATATCTTCTTTTTACAAAGCAAATCGATTTCGGTTCTTGAATAATCTACTCCATCTTTGCTTATATTGGAACAAAAGATTCCCTTTTTACGTGGGAAAGGATAAAAACAAAAAAAAAGTGAATATTACTTAAAAGAGAAGAAATCAACTTATCATCCGATCATGAAATGCAATGTTGCCATGTAGTATTTAGTTATTTATATAATTATAAAGAACAAACTAAAATAGTTTGCAACAAACGAGACCAAGTGAACAATTTTATGTGACCTTAATGTATTACTCCCACTATTCAAAAAATAATTTATCTATTATATGTTAGCTTGTATATAAATAGGATCCAAAAAATCTAAATTTAAAAAGTCTAAATTTGAACGACGCTTTTGAAAATTATAAAATTAATTGTAAATGGTATCAAATAGATAATATTGTTTAGAAATACAATAACAATCCATGTTCTTAAAAAAGACGAATAACAATTATCATAAAGCAACACAAGATAGGAAAGTTGGAAATAATTCCTTTTCAGTCAGTGAGGTAGACTACAGTTACCCAAAACAAAAATATTTAGCCGATAATCTCAGAGCATATTACAATTCATGTCTTCCCAAACCACGACAAAAAGGCCAGCTCTGACTTCTCTTCCTTAAGTACCATAATTAACAACATAATCAATACTAATTATCTATAAAATATTTGTAATTAACTCACTTAATTGGGTATCACTCGAGAAAACCTGTTTTAGTGAGAATAGCATTCCTGAGTTGGCTAAGATCCCTCCCTTTCAGTGTTCTTCCAATTCCTTCATATACTGAGGATGATATTTGAGTCCCTGCTAGCTTTTTTTCTATCCATTCATGGGGTGGAATCACTTCACCATCATCATCTTCATCAAAGTTTTGAACTTTATGACCATCATTAAGATCATCATCAACCCATGATCCAGTTCCTCTTATCCCATTGATTTTTGACCAGTCTTGAATGTTCGAAGGAGCTGATGATCTTTGTCCCTTTTTTGTTTCACTTTTATTTCCTGGAATCTTCCTTGGAGAGCTATGAAACCTCCTCGAAGACAAAGAAGAAGAAGAGGAAGACCCAGAGGAATTATAATGGCCAACAAAATCCCTTGTTTCAGTTGCAGTTGTTGACCATACATCTTCTTCGTCAAATTCTTCATCTTTTGTGAAACAGCTTTTGCCATGTTGGTTCCAGTTTTCCATTAAACAATAGCAGAGAGAAAACTATGGGGAAAGGTGATGAAGCAAAAAAAAATTAGAGTATAAATAGAAGGGGAAAGTTAGAGGACAAGTCTTTTGTTGGCCAAATGCATCGTTAGCCCCCTCAATTTGGTTTCAATAGTCGGATGTCATCTTCAACTTGTAAATGGATCAGATATCCCCTTTAACTTGGTAAAAATGAACCACTTAGCCCCCTCAACACCACGTGTCATAATCTGGTTGATTTGGCTTTTCAAAGATGTCATTTTCTGATTTTTTTCTCTTCAACCAAAAGTTAACACGTAATATTGAGGGGGTAAACTGGTACAATTTTACCAAATTAAGGGGGGTAAATGATCTTTTTGAAAGTTGAGGATGACATCAGACTTTTAGAGCCCAGTTAAGGGGTGAAATGATGCATTTCACCATAAAAAGTTTTTGGTTTAAGGGAATAATGAGATACATTTAATTTAATAATACTTAGTTTTAACCTTAGCTCTCTATTTCAATTTCAATTTGAAGAATAAGGACAAAACAAAAGTGGGATAGCTCAAATAAAAAAAGGAGTAAAGTCACAGATTTCAAAGGCCTTAAATTGGTACTAGAATGGACTGCAAAAACTGAAGAGTAAAGGACAATAAGAACTCAAATTTAATGGCCTAATCAATCCAAACCCCATATGGAGATGATAATGATGATGGGATTTGATTAGAATCTTAGTTGGCACTGCCACCCCACATCAACCTTCTGTGTACAAATAAGTTGGGGTTTTGGAGGCAAAATTAGATGCAAATTTAGTTACAGAAATCACATCAAACCACTATATATTTACTACCCTTTATGGCAAAAACAAAACTTTACATCTAAATACCGCCCATGTTGTACATTTTTATTTCGTAGGCAAATTTACCTTTTCTACCCATATTCTATTTTGGCTTCCCTCTTTCTAAATTATACATGCCATCCGATTTGGCCACAAATTGTCCTTTTTGTTTTGTAAAAGCACCTTTGAAGATTCTCCTCCATTACACTGATTTGTTTTCTTTTTGTATACATATTATCATTTATTACTTTTTTGTTCCATTTGTTCAGGTTATACGTTGTAACTTTATGCACATTCTATTACACTTAAATAGAAGGGAGTAGTTTTTTCATTAAATATGTTTTTTTAAGATGTTGACACGAAATCTTCCACGTTAGTTTTGTGAAATTTACCAATTAAGTTACATAAATAGCACAGAAAAAAAATATATTACACTATGAAACACATGAAGACTTTTTTTGCCTCTCTTTTCTTGAACTTTAAATCTTTTATAAGGTAAAAATGTTAATTGTAGTAGAATTAAGTATGAATTTGTGTTAGAACAATAATCAAAATTCAGAAGGGTTTAAAGAACAAGTGAGTCATGAAGCAGGGACGACAAAGGTTTTTTTTAACTTTTTGGTATTGTATTTTACTGAACAAAATAATAAAAATAAAATAGTAATGCAATTGTGCATATGTAATTGAGCATTGAAAAAGAGTGGGTGGGGTTTTGATTGGTGAAAAGTGGTGAAAGTTGATTGGGTAGAGCAGTTTCGCAGATTTCAGTAACCTCATCCTCTAATTTTACTAACTCTCATAGTCTCATTAGCCAACAACCACCACTTTTTTTGGCCTTGGAGAAAGAGTAGTTAAAGACTTGATTTTTTTTATATTGAGTTGGGTTTTGTAACTGTAACTCAACTCGTTTGAACCTGGGTTTTGGGGATTACAGGTTACAGCAGATACTACACTATTTATTATAGAGAGAGGTAAAGCAAAGGTTATCCTTTTGTATTTTTGTTTTTGTCTGTTTGAGTTAAATGGATGTAATCATACAGTGAACAGAAGAGTAAGTGGGTCAACGCTTTCCTTTTGGTTTCGTTATCATGAATAAGTTTTACAATCATCCTAACCTGCCTGTTTTCATCTTTTATTTTGCATTTTAGATATTTCTATGTGTAATATATTTTGATTATTATTTATTGATAAGTATATATTTTTAAGGAGGTTACTATCAAACATTTGAACGTGTACCAGTTAAGTTACATGCATTTGATAGTATTTTGATCATAGTCTAATGCTTATAGGTTGTTGCGGGTCATCCCTTTGTGTTTTGACATATACAAGTGTGCACTTATGACCTAAAGTGCATGTTCCTACATAGTGATAGGACGACTATAGCTTTATACAACAACATATTTTACACTTCTAATTTATTAACATATCAAACCAATATTCATACCCTAGCGTCTCTTCAAGAAATGGTCATTTGTACAGCAGACACTTCCCACTGCTTGGAATCCAAATAATTCAATTTTCAAGACTATTGTTCCCTTTCCTTTCTCTAAACACTAAACACAAACAGTTATTGATTGCAAAATTAAACTAAAGGTTGTAAGAAAAAAATGCCAATTACTGCTATACCATGTGCTTTATATTAAATACAACGAAAAATTGTGATATGATTTTGTATCCAACTCAAATATTTATGAGACCTCCAGATATCACAAATTCATTCTTAACCACTGGGTTGAAATGTTCGCCACATAAAGACATTTTAGATTAATTTTTATATAAAGTACAATTATCAGTGAGATGTAGTACATTGAAGTGTTTTGCCAAACCAAAATCACATAATTGAACTTAAAATATCATTGATGATAATCGCTAAACAATGGGCCGAGTCTAATTAACTTCGGTACCGATTATAATTTATCAGAACTGTACTAAAGCAATTAGCTATTGTAGTAAATATTATCCAAACTTCAATTATGAAATTTATATAGAGAGCAGAAATAACAACCACTTTTATTATGTTAATTAATTCCTAGCCTGTTTTAAATTCAGAGTAGTACAAACAAAAAGAGCAATTTATAACTAATTTTTTGTATTGCAGCAAGAAACCTAGTGTTTAACCTGTGATAAAAATATCAATGGCAGGTGAACTGCCAACCTATCGTATGATGTTCATATTATATAAGAATTGTTTAATCAAATTATTAACATTGAAATTTGGTTCAGATTGGTTTGTACTTTTGTTTATGGAAAAGACGGTAGATTTTTAAACATTAACATAATGCTATTTTAATTTTAGTGAACAAATAAAATTAATTAATTAAAAACCCATAAGGCTTTACAATTATAACTCATCACAAAACGAAGATTCATTTATAAATTAAGTATTAAAATAATTTGTGAAAAGCCTTAATAATTCCATTTTCTTAGAAAAATATGCAATTGAATTTAAAGTTGAGCTTGACGATAACATTTTAATAATTTGACAGCAGAAGCAATCAGAGAAGGAATAAACCCATTTGATAAGATAAAACCACGCCTCAATCGTATCATTTTCTCAAATTTGTTAGGTAAATTAGCGGGTTATTCAGTTAGATGCCAGTTTTTCATCTTAAATGATGGTGGATTAGCCCATCAATCAGTTTCAAAAGAATAGTGGTCTTTCCATATGAACCAACTTTGAGTGGCTTTTATTCTGTAAGCAATTTTGAGTGGCTTATGGGTATTTGTCAAACTTTCATTGTTTTCCTAAACTATGTACGCATTATAAATTAATCAATTTGGCGAAAATGCCCCCTAATTCTAAAAAAAAGAAAAATTACTTACTCTTTGACTGAGTGTCAATTTCATTTATAAAGTTTTTCATTATTTTGTATCTATATTTTTTTTTACTTTTTAGCCCTCAAATATATTCTCATGATATAGTAATAATTTGTGGCATCGCCATTTATCTAGGACTGCTTGGGTAGCAGAAGTTAGAGAGAAAATAAGGGAAGGGAATGACTTCCCTTGTTTTGATTAATCATTTACTTAAAGCAAAAATTTAATCGATAGACTTGATGTAGTGACCATTACCCTAAAAAAAACTAAAAAGTATGAAGTTATGAGTTCAAACTTTACAATCAACTGATTTGGTAAAAATGCTCTATAATTCTATAAAAACAAAAAAGTTGCCAACACCGTGACTGAGTGTAAATTTCATTTATAAAGTTTTTCAAAATTTTTTATCTATTTTGTTTTTACTTTTTAGCCCTTCATGATAAAAGAATTTGGGGGCATCACCAATTATTAAGCAAAATTTAGAGAGAAACAAGGGAAGGGAATGGCTTCCTATGCTTGGCAGCATGGGAAGGTGAATCAGGAGAAAATGGATCGTAAATGGAAGGAGCTTGCACCCTCCACTTACGGTCATTTAGCTGAATTTCAATCCCACCAATGATCTTATTTTTTTTAATTAAACTTAATTTTATTTATAAGCATTTGACTTTTATTTTATTTTAGAAAACCAATCCTTTTAGCTCAAACAAAAAATACATCATTTCCATCAAATACCATCCTTTGCATTGAAATAATGAAAATAATTGAAGAGATCAACTTTGCTTCTAAATTATGGAGGAAAACAATTTCAAAAGATGTAATTCTGCTAAACGAAGGGGTGGGAATTGTAATATAATTTTCATCTATCTATCAAATGAAATCAATCAATTATATATATTTTGTACATTTTTGGTAAAAGGCAAAAAAGAAAAAAGTGGGCGGGGCTCTAAACTAAATGCTACCTCCCTCCCATTATTTTCAAGTAAGAAATTGATGAGCAATAAAGAAGAAGAAAAGATTGAACTGAAGTGCAAAGATGGTTCATTTGCGAGCGGCGTGGTAAAGCTCCATGTAGTCAAGAGCAGGCTTATTCCAAGACCAGTCTTGCTCCATTACGGTTTTGCACACTGAATTAAACCATTCTCGACCATCGTACCAAGCGGAAATCGCCCTGCCGACATAAAAACATTTATACATGAAGAGTGAGAACACAATAAACAAAGCTAAGCTGCCCAGACTGACCTGTTCAAAGCATAGTCGACGCCAGCAGCATCAGCTCCGTCAAAACTAAATCCATTTGGTTCAATACCTTGTGCCTCCGCTCTCTCTTTATCGTGGTCCACGTCAAACACTGTGTCATAAAGTCCTGCACCCCCAAACACTTCAATTTACGATTCAATCAGGTCAGACAAAAATATTCAAGCGAACGCACCTCCAGTTTTCCTA
Source organism: Euphorbia schlechtendalii (assembly GCA_949673415.1). Lineage (NCBI taxonomy): Eukaryota > Viridiplantae > Streptophyta > Magnoliopsida > Malpighiales > Euphorbiaceae > Euphorbia > Euphorbia schlechtendalii. The sequence goes on along the minus strand of CATIWQ010018824.1, from coordinate 8,636 downwards.
ACAACAGGAATTGAACCGTATCTCATGGCTGTAAGTTGGGTGAGTCCACACGGCTCAAAAATTGATGGCACTAATATGAAATCAGCACCTGCATATATCTAACAGAATATACAGAAGTAGTAAGCTTTGAATGGTAGATTGGAGATGTAAAATTGAAGTAAAGTGAAGAAGAATGATCGTACCAAGTGGGAAAGGGGTTCATCATAAGTCAAACAGAGGCGGGCTCGGTCACTATGAAGATTATGCATTTGGTTGGACAAGTTTACAAAGTCACTCTGTATGCGAGGATCGGGAGCTGAACCTAGCAATACAACCTGCCAACACAAATTTGAAGTATAAGTTGATTCATAACACATGGAAATGGAAATTCATTTTATGATACAACCTGCCCATTGCGCTCTAAGGTTCGCCAAATTGCATGTTTTATAAGATGGATCCCTTTCTGATGCGTAAGGCGAGTAATAATCCCTACTAATGGCAAATCAGCTTTCTTTATGCTCAGCCTTTGCTGCAAAACTTCTTTAGCAGCTCGTTTTCCCTCTACTACATTTTCGGACGTGTATGGCACCTACACCATCACAGGTATCATCGGTCAACGCTGCTAATTAATTTACATTACATAAGAGCATTAATTGCATAAACGACTTGATTCAAGAACCATTATACTTACAGGAATAAATTTATCATTGTAGGGGTCCCATATGTCCGGATCGATCCCATTAAGTATACCATGGAATTTCATGAGATGGGGAGCAACCGCAGGATTTCCAGCAACCTCCCTCGAATACGTGGGGGACACCTGAAAATAAATGCACACCACATCCACAAAGATCATATAATAATATACTTACTCTTATCAAATTGGAATAAAAATTCCAAAGCACTCACAGTTGTGCACTTGTCGGCGTATGCCATGGCTTTTCCAATGTTGGCTGCCCCAAATTCAAGGTTATGAATCGTGAACACAATCCGAGCTTTGCTTAGCCCATAATTCGCATAATGCTCCTTAAACAACCATGCAACTGGAGCACTTGACCAATCATGGCAATGTATTATATCCTGCATGTACAAACCAGAATTTTAACACATTTTCTCATTAACATAATTAACAATACTACACATAAACCCAAGTGGTACATCCAAAAAGTGATGGTGTGACCAGGGTTCGAACCTAAGAAACTACTAAGAAACTAACAGTGATTACATTATACTGATGATATCTGGACTTCATTAATCATTATGCATGCCTCAATTGTTAAAAGTAAGGAATGCTCTAACCATTTGAAATAACTCGCTTTCAAAACTATGTAAATTATCTTACCAATATTGAAAAACTGAAAGTTAAGCTAAAGAAAACAATGCTTACAGGATGAAATCCACTTTGTTGCAAGAACTCAAGTGCTGCATGGCAAAAGAAACCAAACCTCTCACCATCATTCCGACCACCATAAATGTAACCGGTGGAAAACATCCTAAAAAGAGAAATCCTCGTGAGATAATAGGTAACTTGCAGAATTTTGTGAAAAGGAACATGACAACCCGTCAAAAGAGCAAAGGAGCAAGTTTGGGATAATATATTCAATTTTTACTTTTAAGAACAGGTTCTGAGTTTCAAAATATCATATATGACATATACTACAGAGAGGTTTCTAAATTAACTGAAAGGTCAAATTCAAACACGACGATAAACAGCCAACATCAACCATCTGAAGTTAAAAATTCATGCCGTCCCCCCAAAAAAGTGAATCTAATGTAGGTTAGGGATACATTTGTCAAATGGATAATCCATAAAAAATGATTAAATTACAAAATGCGTGATAATGATGTGGTCATGCAGGTTTCATCATTACAAAATATCATCCATTTACTACTCCAAAGGTTATCACAATCAAAGGAAAGGAAGTAAACATTGTCTAAACTAACAATTTCAGGGGAACAACAAATTACAGGAGGCATATTCATGTACAAATAATAGCTGTAATATATAAGTAGTCTCAAAGTTAAAAAAAAGTAGCAGCTTCTCAGATTTACCCATTTTGAGGCTCCAAAAAGTAAACAGGGAGGCCTTCCACCTTCCCGAACCATACTTTGATTTCTGCCCCACCCCAGGAATAGCTTTTCTGATAATGAAGGTCCTTCACCTATTTCACAACATTAACAAACAATGAATTAGGACTCACTCGCAATTCGGGCCACATACAAGTAAGCAGCATCAAGCAAATAATTTCGTTGTTCACAAATTATCTTAATATCAAAACTACTTCCAAAACCTATTGCTTCTTATAATTTTTGTTGATATCATTAATTTATTATAGAGCATTAGACGATTAGCTTATTAGGAAATGTCATATGCTCAAATGTTGGATTATGTGACAAACAACCAATATGCCAGATCTCCATTGAAATGAACACCCAAGTGATGGAAACTGGTCTTGCGAAGTTCTCTGTCAAATCCACGGGCAGTTTTTACGGAGTTGAGACGAATCAATAGTTGAGAACATCCATATAAAGAAGCAGAAATGAAGCTTACTTGGCTAAGGTTCAAACAATCATACTTTGGAAGAATGATGTCCAAACTGTTGTTTAAATCTTGAACAGCACGTGAGAGACTAGTCACAACATCACCGAGTCCTCCAACCTGCAATACAAAATGATGCTGCTATTAGTTCTGAATGACCGACTAACTCCAAGGGCATCAATGGTGATTGCAGTACATTTCGACTTCATTCTACACATGAAAATCCCTAGTAGTTGAAATCATTGTTACATGGTAGCTATCTCGATTCTACTAAAGGCTGGGAAAATGCTTGATTACAGCTTCCAGAATTTCAAAATGTTAACTTTTTAATGCTGGCCACTAAAACATTTGAAAAGGTTTGTTCAGATCAGTACACTGGGAACAGGAAATTTTCAGCATATATTAAAATATTTGATGAATTAAGTAACCTTTGCTATGGGGGCCATTTCAACAGCAACATGAACAATATGCATGGGCGGTTCCTTAGTAATTCCTCCAAACACAGGTACATGGTAATCCATGCCATCTTTATTATCAAAAATTCCGCCTTCTTCAGTCTCCGAGAAAACAAAATCCATCAGGTATGCATCCAATGGAACCTTGACTGAGAAAAGAATATATAAAAGAATGAAACAGTTGAAATATTCGTTCTGGACATGTGAGTACAAACTAACAATTTCAAATAATCTGACATTAGAAACAAGAAAGATCCTCCCTAGACTCTCAAAGTGATGGAAAGCCTATTTTTTGAATATAGTGATGTGACATCATGTTATATGCCGACAAAATGAAACTTATCGTCGATGGGCACCAACACAAAACCTCGGGTACATAATCATGTTCGCAAATAACAACCAGCATGATGAAAAGTGTACTCAGATGATTCATAGCACAAGGGTGAAAAAATGACCTGTGGCTTTGACGTGAGAACCATTATCAGCAGGCAACATTTTCTGGGGAGGCAACGGACCGTTGCGGTGGGTCCAACGATTAAATGAGCCTCTGAACCAAACCTCTGGTTTACCATTCAGAACTGTGTTTGCGGGATTATAGAAAACTGTAACTGTGCTTCCTGCCTTAACATCAAGAGGATCAGTATAGACTATATGTTTTTGGGACAGCAGAAACCTTTTCACAGTTCTCTCCTTTCTTTCTGCTTTCATGCGTGCTGTTTTTTCAGCCTGTAACAACATGACAAGGATTATTCTTGGAAATGAAAAGTTATATGGACCAGTAATTATAAAGTACATAAATTAATTACGATCATTTCAAATTAACCTTGGCACGCATAGCCTCCTCTCTTATCTTCCTTTCCTCTTGTAGCCTCCTAAATACTCGGTGCTCTTCCTCAACCCAATACAATTCTTCAGTTAAGGGCGATGGGACAATTGCATGAAAATCTTCCCGTTTATTGTTATCATAAACAGTGGCACCCTGAGGTGGACCATCAGCAAATACCCAATCCAACACAAAGGCTTTATCAGGTACAGCAACTGCAGCAAACAAAATGGCCAATAATGAACACTGGATTCCAGTATATCTATATAAAACTTGCTACAGTAATTGAAAAATCCAGAATTATTTTCCTCGTGCAAATGAAACAAATAAATAGCTGGATTAATAGTCATTGAAAACCTCGCCTATGCAATTAAGAAGACTAGAACTCATCCAGTAAACACAAGAAAGAACAACCATCCATCAAATTTTAAACATTCACATGAAACTTCAAAGCCATATTTATCATTCCAAGAGGAATATACGGACATCTTTTTTCGCTGAAGGGTTGCTCAGTGCCAGCAGGCCTATGCAATAATTACAACTAGTCCAGAAAAAAAAATAAAATAACAAATATGATGAAGAGTTCCAAACCAAGATAGTTTATTTCCATAGATATAAGAATCATGATTTAGAGAAGAAAACTAACGTAATAAAGATATTCAAATAGCACCACATTCACTAAGTGTGACAAGCTTAAAGTAGCCATTGCCCTCATTGCTTGAAATTGAAAAAAAAAACAAAACAAAAATCATGACAAAAGAAAAACTTTTTCTCTGCTTCTCCTGATTGAAATGAGTAGACCTGGAATATAGACTTGTCAAATTTTTCAGTCCCGATTACTGGCACATTACTTTGATAATATTTTATTCACTTGCATTATAAGAATCTTTAAATGAAAACAAGATTTAAAAAATGAAGATTCACACATACCATTAGCATACCACCAGTCACCATCCATTCTCTCAGTGCTAACAAGATTTTCAACTATGGTCAATCCACTACTCCAGTTATTGAATCCACCATGGATCCAAAGGTTGTTAGCATGGGCAAGTGGACCTGATCTTTTATTATAATATAACCGAACCACATCTCCACCTTTAAACTCATTAGGCTCTATAAACCACACACTATCAACAGAACTTGCAGCTTTTTGAAGCAGCTGCCGCAACATTTCTCTCTTCTTTTCAGTTTCAATCTTTGCGTGTGCTCTATCAGCCTCTATCGCAGCCCTCTCTGCTTCTCTTTGCCTCTGCTCTTCTGCTAGTCTTTCCCTTTCTGCTTGTTCCCTAGCTAGTTTCTCTTGCTCCCTACGTTTTTCCTCAAGCAAAAAATCTTCAAATGCTTGAGCATCCATTCCACCTTCAACGAGTATGCAGAAGTCTTTTTTGTCATTATTGTCATACAAAGTTTTTGCATTAAAGAAGACAAAATCCATTTTATATGCTTCTTTTGGAACATGAACCTTACAAGCCCACCAATCCCCATTCAGATGGGTTTTGTTCAACCTTACTGTAAAAGATTGCCATTTCCAGTCATTGAAGGCTCCCATAATCAAAACATCCGGCTCATTATTCAGAGTGGAAAGACTCCTATTAAAGTACACTTCTACGTCCTGATCAGGTTTCACTGCTGATGGATAAACAAACAATTTGTTTCTCCTTGAGAAATTATCCTCAGCAAGCGCCTCAATTTCTTGCTTCCGCAAATTTTCTTCCATTTCCAACCTTATAGAAGAATCTTCAATTTCTTCTTCATAATTATCAGCTCCTTCAGCTTGTATGGAAGAGCTACTAGTTGCCATTTCATCAATTCCATCACTCTCTTCTTCTACAAAGTCCGAACCATTCTCCTCAGTTGCTTTTTCATAGGCACTACTTTCTTCTGCTCTCATAGAAGAACTTTTGATCACCTTCTCATTGGTTTCATCACTCTCTTTTTCTACAATGCCAGAACCACTCTCCTCAGTTAATTTCCCATTAATATCATCAATTTCTTCTACTCTTATAGAAGAATCTTGAGTTGCATTTTCCACAGCTCCAGCGCCATCTACTTCTACAATGCTGTCACTACTCTCCTCTTCTGTAACCTCACTGGCTACCACTTTCACACCCTTAACATTATTCAAACTTCCATTTTCCCTTTCATGACTAGGTAAGTTTTTGCTTGACGAAAATTCTTCTGCTGATATCTTTTCTTCACTAACTTCAACACCATGAATCAACTCAATAGCGTGTTCTTCACCAATGTCACCTTTAGTTTTGAGCGTTTTCTTGTGTGGATCGACACTTTGTCTAGAATTTACAGTAGTTGAACTTGAAACCTCTTCATCTTGAATTACCTTTGAATCCTGTTTGTCGGTGCTTGTCCCTACAGGTGTCTTAGGAGTAAACCCTTTCAGAGTAGGTCCTTTAGACTTCGAATTCAAAGTTTTCCTCCGTCTCCTCTTACCAAAATCTGATCATCAAGAAAAGAACTTTTTTTTAAAAGGCAGCACCACTTTTATAAGCATAATAAGAACATAAAATGTTTTTTTTTCTTTTCTGATCTGAAATAAATGGATCAAAAGAACTAACCTGCACTGGCAATTATGTCAAATGAAACCCCACTTGTTGGGAGTTTATTGTTCCATGGAATCTGCTGAATTGAAACAAATTAAATCCAATAAACATGGTTATTTAAATAACGGAATTCCATTGTTTAGAAAAGAAAGAATTAACTATTAAGCACATGAAATTGAAATTACAAATCAAAAAAGCCAATGGGACCCTAAAAAGCAACAGCTTGATACTCAATCAGTAACAAAAAGGCAGATGAAATGCGTAAAAATCATCAATGAACAAATTCAACAAACTGAAAAAAAGCTGAAATTTTTTTAAAACATTGCCACATCGTCTATAAAAAAAATTGGAGCAAAAAAGAGCACACATTTTACAATTGGGAATCAAACCCAATATCCATAGGCATTTAAATTGAAAGAAAAGGTTAAAAGAAGAAAAGTACTCACACAAGATTCAGACTTGCTGGTTTTAAAAAGAGGAAAAGAACCAAAAAAAGGTTTGATCTTTAAGAGTGTTGTTTGATGAAAGACAGTTCTGCAACTGGGTGTTCGCGGAACTTGAAACCCCACTTCCATGGCTACTTAACTCACTGTGTCACAGTGAAAAAATCAACAAAACCCACAACAAGAATCTCACTCGGCGATTTTATTCCATTGATTAATCGAAGAAGAAGGAACCCATTTGCCTCTGGAAATGTGCAAGTACGTAAGAGAATAAAATATGATTAAGAAAAGAAAAGAACATGCTCAGTTGATAACAAAGAGAACAGAGTCGCCAAATCTTAGCCATTAAAACGTCTATCATTTCAGACTACATTCCAAAGCCTACACAGTTAATTATTTAATTTAAGATCCTGTTTTTCAATATAGCAATAATAATTTTATTATTAATTTATTGACCGTCCAATTTTCCATTTTGCCTTACAAGTGGACGTATCACAGTTCGTCCATTCGCAGTTAACTTGGAATTGACACTTCCATTAATTATTTATTTCAAAAATGACAACTAAAATGAAATTGAGAGTATATGATAATTTAGTGGTAAGGATTGTGTTTATGATTTTAGAGATTATATGTTCAAATTATATGCAGGGTGGGTTTAAAATTTTCTTTTATAATTTAATATTATAACCGCATTTTCACAAATTTTAAAAAAATATAATCTACTCATTTTGTATTTATTATTTGGTGGTTAATTTTGTTATGACTTTACTCAATTTTCACGTTATTTATAAATAGTTAACTTAAAATTCAATAAAATTACATATTTACATTTCATTTTCATTTGTAATATTCATTGAATTTTTGTTGGGTTCATAGAATTCATCGTAATTATTCATTCGATTTTATAATCTTTCAAAAGTTTTGATTAACTTATTTGAAAAGGTAGAATAAATATTTATGTCATCTGTATCTGTATGTTATTAAGCTTTTATTTTATTTTTTCCATATTATGTTAATTATTGTTTCTTACTTTTTTTGTTACCATAAAAGAAAAAAATCTTCAATGGGAAAAATTTTATAAATGGGTTCAAAGTTATGAATAATTTCAGTCCAAATTTTGTGTCCTAACTTATTTGACCAATTAAGTTTCATATTTACTTTCTATACGCTTCAAAGTTTCTGTGTTGATCTCCCTTACTTTCTACGCTTGTTTTTTAATTTTTTTTTATTTCGTCATTATCTCCCAAACTATTCATTTTTTTTACAATATGCTTTAGAGTTTTTTGTTCGTCTCATTTTTATCTTCGAAACGTCATCCATTGTGATATACTTTTTTGAAAATATTTTTTAAACTGTTTGATATCTGGTAAGAAACTAGTATATAAGTGGTATGTAACTGGTAGGAAGAACAAGCTGTGTCAATTTTGTCATGAAAGTATGGTAGGTAACACAAATACATGTCAAAAGTTTATCTCCATAGCAGTAAACAAACTGCTATAATCTTAAAAGTAATGAAAATGCATTAGAAAGTTATTACAACATGTAAAAAATGATTATACAAAGTATTGAATAAAAAACAGTAGGAATTTGGTATGTAAGTGATATGAAGAACAAAAAATGTCAAAACTAGTAAGAAAGTAGTAGGAAACTGGTATGAAGAACAAATTATGTCAAATTAATCTTGAAAATTAATTAAAATGCCTTAGAAAGTGATTAGAATATGTAAAATAAAACTATTGAATCAAAATAGTAGGAAATTAGTATGTAAATAGTATAAAACTGGTATTGAAATTAAAACAGTAGAAATCTGGTATCTAACTGGTATGTAAATGGTATGAA
>CATIWQ010018806.1:0-17957 GCA_949673415.1 Euphorbia schlechtendalii | reverse complement strand
AAAGCGTCGATTCGAAAAAATCAACGGTTTGTGAGATATAGACGTTTGAAGTTGCAAAATTCAAAATAAATAAGAAAGAGAAGGTAGTTATACGGTTGAAAAAGTTAACTTAAAAAAGGGTAAAAGGAAAACTTGTTTCTTCTTTTTACTTAAAAGATAAAAAGGATTTTTAATTTTTGAGTTTTACAAAATTATTGATTTGTAGAGCCTAAATTTTAAAAAGAAAATATAGTAAATAAAAAAATAACTCTAAATATAAGAGGTTAACAGATTAAAATAAAATAAACGGTAAGGATTATGACTAATTAAACAATTATGTTGAGTTGTTTTGGTAATAAAAAGTAGGGAAATACAAAAACAGTATAATGTTTTGTATAAATAATTACTTTTTTGTCTATTAATTAATTTAATTGTCAAAAATGTATTATCAAGGTTTTGAATTTACATTTCTACCACTTTATGATAACTTCGTCAGATTTTATCGTTATCTTATAGTTATTTCAAAACAACGTAATTTTTTGTATTTTTTTACTATGATTTTATTATACATTATTTATAGTATTTATAATTAATGTAAACATGTTATATTTATGTATTTTTATTTATTTTTTGTATTTGAATTTATTTTTTATATGACAAAATCGCATTTTATAGTTATCTTATAGTTACCACATAGTTTATTTATAGATATATTAAATATAACAAAATCGCATTTTATAGTTACCTTATTGTTAATTCAAATTGATGTAATTATGCTATATTTTTACTATAGTTTACTTGTAATATGTCAAATTGATATAGTTGTGTTATATTTATTTGTATTTAATTAAGTGTGTGTTTAAACTATGTAACAACTATAAAAGAACTATAAAATAAATATGTATCTGTAAAAAAAGTTCGGAAAAAGTATAGCATCATGGATCTTATTTTGAAGGAAAATATAAAGATGAAGAAAATATTCTAAAGCGGCATGTTGAAAAAATAAATGGGTTGCGAAATAAATCAAAAATAAGAAATTAAATTTAAAAAAAATGAGGAATGTAAAAATGTAAATGAGAAAAGTTTAGAAAGTAAAACCTGCAAATGAATTGTTGGAAACATACTAATTATGTAAATTGCCCTAAAAAGTGAAAACAGAAAAAAAGTAACCACATGTTCACAACTCAAGCCTTAATTAGCTGAAACAATTTTTATGAACCGGACTTGAAATATATATGTGTAACAACTTAAAACTTATTTGTGTTGAAAGTAGCTTGTGATGCCAACCTAGTTTCCATGATGAATTCATTTTCGACATATAACCTGTTCACTTATAAAAAAAACTTTATATTATGTTTTTATAATTGTGTTAACTAATGTTATATGTATTGCACTCAAATTAACGATTGTTCATCAATCTTGAGTTAATTGACGATGTAAAAGATGATATTAGCAATCTATAAATCAATATTATAGTTAACATTTAACTAGAGTTAATTTGGCTTGGTTAAGATTGGCTACCTAGTCTTGCTGACTTAAAAGACTTTGTTAAATTTACTTACACGGGCTGCTGAGTAAGTTACTCAGCCTGGGAAAATAGGAATTAGGTTAATAACTTCTATATATTTATGTTGAGTCTTTGAATTTACGTTATTATGACATTGTGTGCATTTAAACTCTGTTCCTTTGAACAAAATGTTCCTAGTTGATGCGTTTCAAGTTACGAAGATGATCCGGCATTGAAAATAAAAAGGAATGACATCATATGTGGTCTAAAAGGAAAAGCAACAATACTATTGTCGGCATGTCAATGTTACAATCCAAAGAAACTCAGATTGTCTCGTTGCTTTACAGAATTAGCTATGCTAACTGTTCACTCACCAATTTTGTCAAGATAAATAAAGAAAATGCCACATCACAACTCATGCCAAAGGTTTTCTCGTAAAAGAATAGAGTGAAGACAGAGGACATGTGATATTTTAATCAACGATATAATCTTGTTGATTCAATAGTTTAAACTTACAAAATAATGAATGCAAATCCCTTTCACAATGGATTTAAAACTATCTCAAAGGAGAAGAATTTTGAAGACTTGATGAGAAGATATTTTGGGGACTAACCAAAAAAATGATTTTTCAATGGCTACTTCAACTCTCTATCTATAAAAGGGACTTGAACACAGCAGATCAAACTTGGTGAATACATCTGGAATTTCCTAAGTGCTAAAGCTCTCTAACAGCTCCAAAGCAAATCGAAATTCCTCTCAAGCAAAGCATGAACAAAACCTCACAAATCTCTCTATTCCAATCTTAGCTTAATTTAAATATTTGAAATAGAAAAATCTGATTAGATCTGTAAGTAGAACCAACACAACTATAGGTTGAGTTTCTCCAAAACTTCTTTGAAAAATCTATGAGTGATAATAGGATTGTGAAGGGTATGTAATCTTGCTGGAGTCTTGCAATTTGGAAGGTACTCATTTTAATACTCGTTGTGAAGGCTTCTTAGCCCAATTAAAGCTCAAGAAAGGTACCTGGGGACTGGACATATTTTTTTGATCTCTCTTAATCTTCTTTTTATTTCACTCAGCAAGTATTTTGAATCAGCAAGCATTCCATTCTATATTTGTGTTTTTCTTTTTAATTGTCTATATTTGTCAGCTTTGTTGAGTATTCTTACTCAAAACGGTCTGCCAAATTGAGACTTAACTCAATTTGTGAAGTTTATTTAGCATTATTTTATGAGCCCCATTTTATCATCTAACAAACTCAACACGCTTTGTATAAAGTGAAAAGGAGCTTAAAATTAATTAGCTTAAGCCATTCACCCCCTAAAACTAGTTAAATTACAAGCCTACGAGACCAACAAGTGGTACCTAAGTGAGTGTTCAACTTAAGATCTAACATTCTTGAGCTAAAGTTTTAATGACGTTTAACAATAACTCTTATATCTAGTTCACAAAATCAACTCCTTAAAGAAGGAATGTTTGTTACTAGACTTCCCATGTTTAATGGTGAACTATAATCATTCTGAAATAATAGGATGAAAAATTTCATTCAATCTCAAAGCATGATTGCATTGTTAACAATAAAAAGTGGCTCACATGTATCTTTGTTGAAAGGGATGGTGTGGAAGTCCCTAAAGAGATATTTGAAAAATGTTGATCTCACTCTTATAATGGAGAACACAACGACCATTACTACTTTCACTTTGCATTAGATGTTTCTGAGTTCAACAAGATATGAAGATCCGAAACATAAAAAAAATTATAGGAACAGATTGATAACGTGAAGGAAATCAGGATCAACATGATTATTCGAGAGTATGAGTTATTCTAGATGGAGACTAAAGAAAGTATGCAAAGTATGAATACCCACGTTGTAAACATTATTAATGAACTAAAGAGGCTTAAAAAGAGCTATAGTGAAGAAAAATGGTCAAGAAGTTCTTGCAAAGTCTCAACATGGAGTGAGATGCAAAGAAAAGTGTAATTAAGGAAGTCCATAATCTCAAAACTTACAAGTTCGATGAGCTAATGAGGACTCTACTCAATAAAAAAATGTCCTTACAGAAATATGATGTGGATAATAAGAAGAATAAAGGAAAAGAGAAGGAATCAAATGGAACTATCCTTGAAGCCAATTCATCTAGTGAAGAAGATTATGATGAAGACATAGCGTTGTTGACTAGAATATATAAGCACTTTATGAAGAAAGATGAGAAGTTTAGAAAAAAGTTTTCTAAATGATAGCCAAGAAGAGAAAGAGATGATAAATGTAAGAAATCTATTATCGATAATAAATGAGTTTTCAAGAACAAAATGGATAAATCATGTTTTATTGTTTGCAACAAACCTAGATTATTTGGTCAGGGCTGCAATTAGCAAGAATGGACTGATTACGATGAAACTTTCACACTTGTAGAAAGACTTAAAGATATTAGAATTCTCTATGATTTTTCATCTCATATGGATTTCAAATTATTTCAAATGGATGTTAAGAGTGCAATTTTGAATGGTTATGTTAAAAAAAAAGTTTATGTGCACCAGCATGTTGGTTTTGAAGATGAAAAGTTTCTAAATCATGTTTACAAGTTGAAGAAAGCCTTGTATGGTCTGAAGTAGATGCCTCATGCTTGGTATGAAAGATTAAGTTTTTTCTCAACAAGGGTATGTCAAAGGTAAAGCATATGCAACTTTGCTTATCAAGTGCAAGAAGAATGATGTGTTACTAGTCCAAATATACATTAATGACATTATATTTTGAGTAACTGATGAAAACTTATGCAAGGAGTTCAGCAATCAGATAAAGATCAAATTTTTAATATCAGTGATGGGAGAGCTTAATTTATTTTTTAGTTTGAAAATCAAGCAGAGTGAAGATGTTATATTTATCAATCAATCAAAGTACACCAAGGAAGTGCTGTAGAAGTTTGATATGGACAAGTTAAAAGGAATATGAACTCCCATGGTCACAGACATAATTTTGAGTAAAGATGAAAATTATAAACTTATAGAATAAGCTCTATAGAGGTATTATCGATCTTTACTTTACTTAACTGTAAGTAAGCTTGATATCCAATATTCTATCTATTATTGTATTCGATATCAAACTGACCCTCGAGAATCTCACTTAGTAGTTGTTAAGAGAATTCTCTAGTATTTGCATAGCTTTGTTGATATAGGTTTATATATTACAACGATGTTTAATTTCACTTAAGGGATATACCAATACTAATTATGGAAGAGATACACTCTAGAGGAAAAGCACCAATGGTGGATGTCATTTACTTGGAGATTGTCTTGTCACATGGTATAGCAAGAAGCAGACTTATGTAGCTCTTAATATAACATAAGTTGAGTACATGGTAAATGGAAGATAAATTCAAAAATGGTGGATGGAAGTCAGTTCACAAAGCATATAGCTAAGGTAATAATTGACGTGGAATGTAGTTATTTTTTATGCAAGTGCAGAAACTAGGTGAATCTTGGGAGTGAAATGATCAAAGATGGAATTCTATGTAGACAGAGTGAAAAAGGTGCAAAAAGATGTGTGGAACTCAAGGGATTGGCTTAGTATCGAAGCTATCAAAGATTGGCAAAGTTGCAAAGAAGAACTATGAAGAAAGGCACATATCAAGATCATGACACCCATTCACGGTCACGACTTATCATTCTTCACAAAAAAAAGTTACAAACTAATGTTCATGATCGTGACATGTAAGTCAAGCTCGTGACTTGTGACGGTTTTGGATAACTATTCTCAACTTCCAACCGCCGGATAAAAACGATCAACCGCCACTAATTGTCAAATGAAAATACACTCTTAGGGACAGAGAAGGCATGAAAAGGTGCTTATCCATTGATAATAAAGACGAATCCTTACATCCAATCACATTGAAGTGATGCAACCCTTCGCCAATGGACACGACTCTTCATTTGGATAGACGCAACCCTTCACACTCTATATATAGGGTTCAAAACCAATAATTTTCGATGTGGAATGATAGTGCATGATAATAGATAATATGCGTGATACACATTAGTGAGTGAAAATTGTATAGATTTCGCTAGTTCAAAGTGTTAGTGAGAAAAATGTATAAGTGATTCGATTCTTATTTCGATCACTAGATTTCTCCACAAATTCTATCATTTTTTGTATGAGTGTAATTGCAAAGCACTTATCAATAAAAGTTTCCATTCTTCAACATTCATTTGTTCGATATTCACAAAGAATAGCATCCTAGCGAAGTTTCTATACGAGTCGAGACCGAATTCAAAGTAGACACAAGAATTGCGGGAATTGACGACTCCCATTAAAGGGTGGATACAGTTCGATCAACTTTAGCTTTCACTTGCATACTTTACAACTTTAATTTGTTTTCTACTTATACTTTCTATTTCAAAATTTATGATATGTCTATGTATCATAACGAGTATTTCGTCTTGCATCATTTATATTAATGAAGTTATATACTTTCGAGTTAACTTTAAGAGTGATTTCGGAGTTAACAAGATTGTGTATGATCACGGGATCTATGATTATAACATTGTTTAGTGAGCTAACATTTTTGGAGTGGTAACTTGCTAAAATTTGCTATGTGAGAGCGACCCGTAGTAAGCACAGTATTATTGTTATCCAGGCTTTTATAAGTATCATAATTCATTTACCCTAGATTTAGAAAAGTCATTTCATGTGTTGCTCTATGGTAAATTATTGAATATTTGGGCATCTAGAACCATGTTTATTAAAGTTATCTAGTGGATGAAATATTCTTGATGATTTTGCTTGTTTTTCTCTTCTATACTTGTTCTTAGGGAATATCTATATAGTTTACATCTTCTCTAATCTGTTCATGCATTCGTCTATTCATCAGTCTACCATCCAAACCCTACAAATTATCTTATTTCTTTTGTTCCGTAACTCTAGTTGGTCCTTAGAATCGAATTCCTTCCCTACGGGATCGATATCTTTTAAAAGCTACATTGCAACTGTATACTTGTAGTTATCATCATTTTTCTATTTGAAAAGCGGTACTGACAACACCTGTTCATATTTAGAACTTTTATCTTATTAGTAGAAAAGTGGGGGATAAGTTTTTGGTACCATTATCAAGGATAAACCTTTCGGAACGAGTATAGCCAAAATCTTGCTAACAAGTTTTTGGCGCTGTTGCAGGGGAAGGTAAGTGCATTCTAGAAGATAAAAAATTTGGAGAGTACATTACATTTATCTATTAGTTTCTTTCCTAAACTGTATATTTTGTCTATCCTAACTTGGATTTGAAAAAGAATATGAAATAATCATCTTGGAGGTTATATGTCATATTCTTAAGTCGATATTCTTGATAAATAGAAGATTTTCTTCTATTTTGCCTATTCACGCTCGCGACCTATATCACGCTCATGAATTAATTTTTCAAAACATTCTATTTCTATAAGAAGAAAGTCACGATCATGGCTGTCTTTTTCATGATCACGACTAGCACGATTTCACAGCAGTTATTGCTGAAACGACTCTATTTCTAACTATTACTAATCAAATATATTCGTTGAAAAAGCAATAATTACCCTATTTCCTATATATATATATATATATATATATATATATATATATATATATATATCTAGTTTCCTTATTGATTTTCACAAATAAATCACTCTTTTATACAACTACAATCTCTTACAAACGTATTTTCTCTGTTTTCACAAAAGTCAAAACATAAATCCTTCTTTCAAACTCTTGAATTCAATTTCAATGGCCACAAAGAAATCATTAACAACCAAGGGGAAGAATAAATTGTTCAACCAACAAACCAAGTATGGATGCCCTATTCCAATTTATGGTGAAGAAGAAGTTGAAATATACTTGAGGATCAAAAGCTTTGAATTACAAGGTACACTTTTCTATGATCCTACTTTTGCGATTGATGCTGGAATTCATGTGGAAGTAGAGGAGTATTTTTTGCTATTTGGATTGGAAAAATTTGTGATTATGGGTTTTCAGTTTAACGAGGAATGGGTCCTTGAATATTTTGTTACTATTACGGAAGATGGGAACTTTTTGAAAAGGAAATTTAGGAATAAAGGGGAAGAATATAAGTTTACCTTCATGGATTTGATTAAGTGGTTTGGTTTAGGAGAAACCTATGAAGAGATTGAAAAGGAAGAAGATTATGATTTAATGAGTGTTTGGACTGAGTTAACGGGATTGGATCGATATGATGTCAAAAACTCATCCAACAAAAACATTTGGAGTAATAGCCTTCTTTACCTTCACAAGTTTATTTCTCAAAGTCTTTTCTTTAGATACGAAACTACTAAAGTGTCGATGAAAGACTTGGTTATGTTGGAGTGCGCTGTTTCGCAATTACGGCTAAAGTTTCAGATGTATATGTTGGAATCCATCGCTAGTCTTACTACACATAAAAAGGATAGAGTTGGAGGTGCAAATACAATTTACGGAATTATTTTGGGAGCCAAGAACCAATTACCATACCACTATAGTCCAAGAGAGAAATTTAACTTTATGGGAAGAGTATATATGAAAAGAACGGGAATAGTTAAGGAAGAAGAAGGGAAATATACGTTTCTACCGTATGGATTAAGAGTTAGGAAGTTAAGACAAATGGAAGGATCTACTTCTCGAGAGAACCAACCTGACGAAGGCAATGACGAAGTTCAAATCAGAAGTAGTGAAGCAAGATAAACCTCTAGGAGTACTCATGCCAATGAAGATACTTGGAGAGGAAAGTTAATAAATGATGTCAATAAAGCTTGTCTTGATATCGCTTCTATACAACAAAAGTTCATCAACTTACACAATCCAACATTTCTTTGAATCGTAAGTAGAATTCATACTTCAGAATAAAGAATATAGATATCTCACCGAGTCCTCTAGATTCAAGTTCAGATGATTGAAAACGGGTTCAATTTCTTTTTCTTTTTATTTTCTTTTCATTTGTGTATGTTTCGTATTTGTTTTACATTTTTAGTAAAATCTCTCACAATGAGGACATAGTGTGGGGGTGGGTAATTGTAAAATTCCCAAAAATCCAAAATAAAAACAAATAAATTAAAAAAGTTGAAGAATATGAAAATTTTCTTGATTTTGTGTTATTTATACTTTATCCATACCTATACTATACTAACTTATGTTCCAAGGTTATTATGAGTGTTAGGTATTATAAGTTTGATGTTAGTGCAGATTTCGAACAAAAATTTTATTTCTAGTTTAAGCACACATTGAGAGTGTGATCACTTCATATTACAACATTTAGCATTTAGCAAGGATGAGTTGTGAGTAACATTCAATAGTAACATTGCAAGTAAGTTTAGATATATATTTCAATGCAGCATGAATTAGTATAAGTTCTATAGTTTTAGTTTAATGCTACCGATAAGTTAGTAGTGGAGTAATATCTAGTAGTGTTCTTACTAGGAGTTTTTTTATGCTATTCTCTAATACATCCTATAAGCATTGAGTGTGTCTAAAGTGAAAGGAAACTATAGCCATAATAAGTTGAAAGTGATCAATAAAGGTGAGGGTATTAAGAGAAAAAAATTAAAAGAAAGAGAGGATAACTAATGAGTTATGCAAAAGGTGAGGAATGGTACAGAGCAGAAACTTCAATCGTTCAATGAGTGAAAAAACGAAAAGTAGCATAGAACGAAAATGGGTGCAAAGTACAAATGTGTACTTAAAAAACATATGCTTAAAAGAAAAAAAATGAGAGAAAGTGGTATGGAGCATAAAATGCAACCACTAAAAAAAGGGGAGAGTGGAATGGAGCATAAAATGCAACCACTAAAAGTGTTTAGCATCCTAGGTTACCTAAAATGCCTTGAGATCAAACTTTCCAAAGTGTGCTCCTTTTGTCCTTTATACTTTATACTATACTTCAGAGAAGGAAATATTCGAGCGAGTGTCTAACGCTTATATGAAGATGCAATTTGGTTGACCCTCCATTAAGAGCAAAGGTATGCAACTAGACTATATAAATTGCACATTACAAATTGTGGTATTTTCAAACTTTTACTTGAACCTTATGCAACGTGGGAATGTGGTACTCACTACGATAGTCTTTTGCCAAATGAGGTTTGAACTTGAATACTATTTTATACACTGCTATTGTGTTTACGTTGAGGACAAGGCAAAAGTTAAGTGTGGGGGTGTGATAAGTGTACAGTTACAATTATTATTTTGATATTTTCCATCATAAAATGATATGGTTTAGAGTCATTTTATACTTCATATAAAAGATTTCACGTGGTATGTAGTTGTTTTTGATGTAAGTGCAAAAACTAGGTGAATCTTGGGAGTGAAATGATCAAAGATGGAATTCTATGTAAAAAGAGTGAAGAAGGTGCAAAAAGATGTGTGGAACGCAAGGAATTGGCTTAGGATTGAAGCTATTAAAGAACGGCAAAGTTGCAAAGAAGAACTATGAAGAAAAGCACATATCATGATTGCGACACCCATTCGCGGTCGTGACTTGTCATTCTTCACAATCAAAAAGTTACAAACCAATGTTCACGATCACGACATGTAAGTCACACTCTCAACTTGTGACAGTTTTGGATAACTATTCTCAACTTCCAACCACCGGATAAAAATGATCAACCACCATCAATCGCCACTAACTATCAAATGAAAAGACACAACCTGGGGATAGAGAAGGCATGAAAAGGTGCTTATCCATTGATGATAAAGATGAATCCTTACATCCAATCACATTGAAGTGATGCAACGCTTGACCAATGGACACGACTCTTCGTTTGGATAAACGCAACCCTTCGCACTCTATAAATAAGGTTCAAAACCAACCATTTTTTGTGTGGAATGGTAGTGTATGATAATAGATTATATGCATGACACACATTAGAGAGTGAAAATTGTATAGATTTCGTTAGTTTAAAGTGTTAGTGAGAAAAATGTATAAGTGATTCGATTCTTATTTCGATCACTAGATTTCTCCACAAATTCGAGCGTTTGTTGTATGATTATAATTGCAAAGTACTAATAAATAAAAGTTTCTGTTCTTCAACATTCATTTGTTTGATATTCACAAAGAATAGCATCCTAGCGGAGGTTATGTACTAGTCGAGATCGAATTTAAAGTAGATACAAGAATTGCGGGAATTGACTACTCCCATTAAAGAGTGGATACGGTTTGATCAACTTTAGCTTTCACTTGCATGCCTCACAACTTTACTTTGATTTCTACTTATACTTTCTATTTCAAAACTTATGATATGTCTATGTGTCATAACGAGTATTTCATCTTGCGTCATTTATATTAATGAAGTTATATGCTTTCGAGTTAACTTTAAGAGTGATTTCAGGGTTAATAAGATTGCGTATAGTCACTAGATCTATGATTATAATGTTGTTTAGTGAGTCAACATTTTTAGAGTGGTAACTTGCTAAATATGGCTATGTCAGAGCGACCCACACTAAATATAGTATTATTGTTATCTAGGTTTTTAGAAGTGTCATAATTCATTTACCCTAGATTTAGAAAAGTCATTTCATGTGTTGCTCTACAGTGAATTATTGAATATTTGGGCGTCTAGAACCGTGTTTGTTAAAGTTATCTAGTGTATGAAATATTCTTGATGATTTTGCAAGTTTTTCTCCACTACACTTGTTCTTAGGGAATATATATATATATAGTTTACATCTATTCATGCATTCGCCTATTCATCAGTCAACCATCGAAACCCTAAAAATTATCTTATTTCTTTTGTTCCGTAATTATAGTTAGTCCTTAGAACCGAATTCCTTCCCTATGGGATCGATATCTTTTAAAACTACATCGCAACTATATACTTGCAGTTATCATAATTTTTCTATTTGATAAGCGGCACTGACAACACCTGTTCATATTTAGAACTTTTATCTTATTAGTAGAAAAGTGGGAAACAGGTTTTTGGCACCATTACCGAGGATAAGCCTTTCGGAACGTGTATTGCCAAAATCTTGCGAACACCATACCATAGTTTGCATGATGTTTGATCAACTGATTTAAAGGCACTCTATTTAGAATATAAACTGTGATCTCAAGTGCATAGCCCCAAAATGATATGCTAAGTTCTACTTGCCTCATAATCGACCGAACCACATCAAGTAGGGTTCGATTTCTCCTTTCTGACACTCCATTTTGTTGGGGTGTATAAGGAGGTCTCCATTGGGATAAAATACCATTATCCCTTAGATAATCTAGAAACTCTTGGCTTAAGTATTCATCGCCTCGATCAGATGGAAAGGTCTTGATACTTTTCGCAAGCTGAATCTGTACTTTGGTTTTGAACTCCTTAAATTTCTCAAAACACTCAAACTTGTGCCTCATAAGGTATAGATAACCATATCGTGAATAATTGTCGATAAAGGTTATGAAGTAGATGAAACCTGTGTTTTAACTTTCATTGGACCAAATACATCAGAATGTATTATTTCTAAGGTACTAGTGGCACATTGATCCATTCCTTTAAATAATGTTTGCATGCCCAATAGGATTTTCATTCCATTGGGCCCAAGTCACCACATTTATGTAACTTAATTAAGCGAGTCTCATTTATAAGGCCTAGAAAACAATGCCATAAGTATGAGGTTTCTCATTATCTAATCTTAATTTCTTAACAATGTTCATATTTAGAATTTTAGTTTTAGTATCTAGAACATAAATGCCATCAACAGATATTGCACAAGTATAAAGTACATTATCACGTCAAATTCGACAATTATTATTTGAAAATAAAATTTCAAATCCCTCTATTGCTAAACGCGCAACAAAAATAATATTCTTAGTGATAGAAATAAAATTTCAAATCCCTCCATTTCCAACTCTTAGGTCCATTTCCCTCTTTTCAATCCTTCTACTATTACGCAATCCCTGCATAGAAGTACAGATATGAGTACTACAACCAATATCCAATACCCAAGTAGACTCATAGGAAACTGTAGAGAAACTCTCTATCATGAACATACCTAAAGTAGATGCCTTACTTGGCTTCTTCTTCACTTATTCAAAAATCAGAGCTTTGCAATCACGTTTCCACTGTCCGGGCCTTCCGCACATGAAACATATTCCTTTGGGCTTTTCCTTTTGAATAACCACATTTTTTACCTTCATGTTGATGGGTTTTAAACCTGTACCTTTGATGCAAGTTTTACATGTCATGTTACCTGTTCCTTTAGCCGTTAGACCTCCTTCAAAACTTCTAAATTTCTTAATAAACTTAGATGTTTTGTTGTTCTTTCTTGATATAAGAAAATCTTTCACAAAAGGTGAATATTTATGAGACATACTTTCGATCATAATCTGTATATCCTGCTTGGAATTTATCTCGATTCCTATCTGAGCCAATCTCCTTGAATACTGAAAGTATTCTATGCATCGCTCAATGGCTAAGATCCCATAATTTCTCCCAGAGGTATAGAAAAATCTCAATATTTCATTCCATTCAATTCTCATTCCCTCATGAAGTCCTTTGAGATTAATCATCATGGCTTTGAGTTCCTTACCATCATGCTTCTTCTTAAGCTTCAAGGTCATGGTTTCGAGCATAACTACGAAAGCATCCTTCTTATGCTTAAGATATGCTTCTTTCTCTTCGATAGAAGCCTCAACATCAAGATTGACTGGTTCGGGATTATCTAGGACATAATCCATGTGTCTTTTCTCAAGCTCCTTTCTAAGAGCTTTGAACCAGTTATCAAAATTGATTTCCGTCAACTTATTGTCAAGTATCGGATGAAAATTTATGTTCAGATTCATTGTTCAACCTAGATATATGATATACTTTGTTTAGACATTGGTATATGTGCATGCATTTAATATAAGGTCTTTAATTAAATACATAATTCCTACTATTTTCTCAATATTCAAATAGCTCATTCTATTTAAATTCGGGAAATTTGGTCCAAACAATTTTCCTTAGTAGGTAGCATCTATAGCCACTCATCATGACACCCGTTATAGCAGGTCACGCCATAACAAGATAACTATGGTTGGAACCCGTCCATTTGCATCTCATGTAATTGCTAATCCATTTGAGTTCTCTTTCTAGAGAAGTGCGTACCTAATTGTACGACTCCTCAAATGTGTCTCCAATCTAGCATTAGCTCCAATGATGTGGACAACTAACCCATTTTGGTCAAGGCTTTAACCCCATCTAGTCTCATGACCAAACACATGTTAAGGGAAAGCATGTTTTACATGTCCTTATATCCATCAATAAGGTTTGTATCCAAATTGTGATGGGAAGATAATCTACCGCCTTAATATAATTGTAGGGATTTTATTGGTGCTGTTGGTCTCGCCTTAGTCTAGGTCTTATACGATGGATATGATTATGATAATAATAATTCTAGGCTATTTGGAATTATTAACTCTAAGGGAACATGTTCAAGACTGGTACATCATAATCATTCCATTATGCCAAGACCTCACATAGAATGCAAAATAAACAAGGTCCATGTTTAATTTCTTTCACCTATCTCTATAAGTTTTAATTTACAACTTAAACCACATTTGTAAAACCATATGCGAAATCTAACTCCTATACTAAAAATCAATTAAGTCATAAAAATCCCTTGGGTAGACTTGAACCTAAAATCGATGGAGATTTCAAGGTAGGAGAGGGCCCCTTAAAGTAAATGAGTAGCCAAGTCCAATCCTTGCCAAAATAGCCATGGGCACTTTGATTTGTTGTACCAAGGACAACTATGATTTAAAGATTCTGTTCTTTAATTGAGTGAAATATGGGAGGACCCTCAGTTAAAGCATTTACATGTGTGTTAAAACAATGTTAATTTATATGACATTTACCTAGACTAAGTTTGAGCAAAATCATAATCTGGTTATCACATCTTTTTCTATAACAGAAATTGAAACCTAAGTCATGTGGAGCATACTTTAATCAATTCATAGAAAATATCATTTCAACATATTATAATCAATCATGCATAACATAAGATAGGCTCTGATACCACTGCTATTTGATCAAGATAATAATTGAACATGCAACGTTGTAAGGAGAAATTTTAAAACTTAAAATTAACCCTAAAGGATCTCTTAAGCATGCCATGATTGAATAATCTAAGTTGAAACATTCCATAGATGCTAATAGGTTTATAAAACTTATAAAAGAAACCCTAGCATATAACTTTATAACTTTACTAGTTGATGCGTGATTCTCTCTTCTTTTGGATGCGGCATCCCCTTAAAGCAATTTGGCAGAACTCTGTTGGCACTAGCTTCCAAACTAGGATAGCCTCTATGATTGATCCACATGAATCTTCACTGACCAAAACTTTCGTTGAGGTAGAACCCGTTGGTAGAAAACAACTGCTAGATCGCTCGAAGACCAACCCAAAAATATTAACTGAGAAGGCTCCCTTCAAAATAGAAAGTGCCATTTAAAGAATTCTTCGTCACTTGGAGAAACTCGTGGAGGATCTCGCTTGGAGAAAGATGAAGATTATGATCGAATGGATGTTTGGACTGAGTTAACGGGATTGGATCGATACAATGTCAAAAACTCATCCAACAAAAACATTCGAAGTAATAGCCTTCTCTACCTTCATAAGTTTATTTCTCAAAGTCTATTCCTTTGACACGAAACTACTAAGGTGTCGATGAAAGAGTTGGTAATATTGGAATGCGTGGTTTCGAAATTTCATCCAAAATTTCCTATATACAGGATGGAATCCATCACTAGTCTCACTACACATAAAAAGGCTAGAGTTAGAGGAGCAAATACGATTTGCGGGATAATTTTGGGGGCAAAGAACCAACTACCATATCAATATAGTCCAAGGGACAAATTTAACTTTCAGACGAAGGAAAATTTACTTTTTTACCTTAAGGAGTAAGGGTAAGGAAGCTAAGACCGATAGATGGATCTACTTCTCGAGAAAACCAACACGATGAAGATATTGAAGAAGTGCAAATCGGAAGTAGTGATTCAAGACAAGCTTCCGGGAGTACACATGATACTTAGAGTGGAAAGTTCGTCAAAGATGTCGATTAAGCATGCCTAGATATATCCTCCATATAGCAAGATGTTCGTCAACTAACGAAATCCAACATTTCATTAAACCGCAAGTTGAATACATACTTCAAAATGAAGAATTTGGATATGTCATCGAGTCTTCCAAATTCAAGTTCGAATGATTAAAACGGTTTCAATTTCTTTTTCTTTTCTTTTATTTTCTTTTTAGTTGTATGTGTTAGTTTTTTCACTTTTCATTTTTAATGAAGTCTTCCACAATGAGGACATTGTGTTCTTTAGTGTGGGGGGGCATTTGTAAAAAATCTCGAAAATCCAAAAAAAAATTAAATAAAATGTAAAAATTTGAAGAATTTGAAAAATTTTCTTAATTTTTGTGTTGTTTATACATCATCCATACATATACTATACTAATATTTGTTCCAAGGTTATTTTGAGTGTTAGGTATTTCAAGTTTGATGTTAGTGCATATTTCGAACAAAGTGTTTCGAGTATGACCACACATTGAGAGTGTGAGTGTTTTGGCACAACATTTAGCATTTGGCAAGGATGAGTTGTGAGTAACATTCAAAGCAATATTCCAAGTAAGTTTCGATATATATTTCAATGCAACATGAATTAGTATAAGTTATATAATTTTAGTTTAATGCTACCGATAAGTTAGTAGTAGAGTAATATCTAGTAGTGCTCTTACTATGAGTTTTATATGTAATTCTTGAATACATCCTATAAGTATTAAGTGTGTTTAAAGTGTATGGAAACTATAGTCATAATACTTTGAAAGAGTTCAATAAAGGATGAGGGTATTAAGAGAGAAAAAATCAAAAGAAAGAGAGGATAACCAATGAGTTATGCAAAAGGTGAGGAATGGTACGGAGTAGAAACTACAACCATTCAATGAATGAAAAAAGAATAGTAGCATAGCATGAAAAATGGGTGCAAAGTACGAATCTGTACTTAAAAAACATATGCTTAAAAGAAAAAAAAAGAGAGAAAGAGGTATGGAGCATGAAATGCAACCACTAAAAAAAGGGGAGAGTGGAATGGAGCATAAAATGCAACCACTAAGAGTTTTTTAGCATCCTAGGTTACCTAAAAATGCGTTGAGATCAAACTTTCCAAAGTGTGCTCCCTTTGTCCTTTATAGTTTATACTATGCTTGAGAGAAGGAAATATTCGAGTAAGCATATAACACTTATATGACGACGCAATTCGATTGACCCTCCATTAAGAGCAAAGGTATGCAACTGAACTATATAAATTGCACATTACTAATTTGTGGGAAATTTCTAACTTTTACTTATACTTTATGCAACGTGGGAATGTGGTACTCACTACGATAGTCTTTCGCCAAATGAGGTACGAACTTGAATAAGAATTTATACAAATTTGTTGTGTTTACCTTGAGGACAAGGCAAAAGTTAAGTGTGGGGGTGTGATAAGTGTATAATTACATTTATTATCATGATATTTTCAATCATAAAACAATATGGTTTTGTTTCATTTTATACTTCATATAAAAGATTTCACGTGGTATGTAGTTGTTTTTTTATGCAAATGCAAAAACTAGGTAAATCTTGGGAGTAAAATGATCAAAGATGAAATTCTATGTAAAAAGTGTGAAAAAGGTGCAAACAGATGCGAGGAGCATAAGGAAATGGCTTAGGATCGAAGCTGTCAAAGATCGGCAAAGGTATAAAGAAGAAACATGAAGAAAAACACATTTCATGTTCGTGATACCCATTCACGGTCGTGACTTGTCACTCTTCACAAGCAAAAAGTTTCCAACAAATAGTCATGATTGCGACACATATATCGTGCTTGCTACTTGTGATGGTTACTAGTAAACTCTTCTCAACTACCAAAAGCTAAATAAGAACGATCAACTACCATTAACTATCAGAAAAAAAAGACACCTTTTGGAAGATATTCAATCACGAAAACTTACCTTTCCATTGTAGATGAGGATGAAACCATGCATCCAATCATATTGAAGTGAAGCAACTCTTTACCATTGGACACGACTCTTCATTTAGATAGACATAACCCTTCGCACTTTATAAATAGGGTTCAAACCCAACCATTTTTGGTGTGTGTGTCTGGTACATGTGATGCATGGTACGTGACAATAGATAGTATGCATGTGTAGATAGAGAGTAAAAATATCTAGATATTTCTACGTTCAAAGTCTTAGTGAGAAAAATGTATAAGTGATTCTATTCTTATTTCGATCACTATATTTCTACACAAATTCGAGTGTTTGTTGTATGAGTGTAATTGCAAAGCACTTATATATGAAAGTTTTCGTTCTTCAACATTCTTTTATTTGAGATTCACAAAGAATAGCATCCTAGTGGAGTTTCTGTATGAGTCGAGACCGAATTCAAAGTAGATATAGGAATTGCAGGAATTAACAACTCCCATTAAAGAGTGGATACGGTTTGATCAACTTTAGCTTTCACTT